>JABEVN020000428.1:0-32167 GCA_013146195.2 Codonopsis lanceolata | reverse complement strand
ATATGTCGCTTCGGCTTCCAACCTTTTCTTGTTTTCTAAGCTTCGGTCCTGCCTCTCCGCATGCATTCAGTCCTTCAAGCCAAAATGGTCTACATTTCAACCCTAATATCCTCAATCTATAACCAAAGGAATCAAGTCTCAAAACTCAGCAAAACATGGCCAAGAACTCGAGGCGGGGAACTCGCCGAGCAACGACCCTGGAAAAGTCAAACTAAAAAGGGTTTCGGCTAGGAATCAAACTAGCAACCAAACCCGACGTCAACGACATCCCCAACGAATATCAAGGCATGTAAATGGCGTTTTAAATGCCCTCTAACAATTATCCATGTGTTAACCACATAAAACATAAACCGAGATTCAAAGCATCTCGCGAAAGAAAAAGTGCATCGTGCATCTCAAGCGGCGTCAACGATCATGCTATTGACTCTAAACATATCACGGGAGCTAAATAAACATGTGTATGATGATTATAAGTGTTTGAATCCGTGCATAACACAATCAAGCAACATTTCGGGTTTTTACACATTCTTCCCTACTTTAAGAATTTAGCCCTAAATTCTTTAGTAGTCATCAAACAAATGAGGATATTCTCTCGCATCTCCAACTTCGGTCTCCCAAGTTGCTTCTTGATCTCATGATTCTTCCAAGAACTTTCACCAGCTGTGAATTCTTTTGCTCCTCAAAACTTGCTCTTTCGTGTCAAGTATCTTCACCTTGCCAGTGCATTTCAACATAAGACAAGTCATTCACGGTACAGAAAGTGTAATCTCCTCATATTCAAGAACATGGGAATTATCCTTAAGATATTTCCGTAACATAGAACACATGAAACACATTATGAATCTCGAGCGAAAAGGCGGTAAAGCCACCTGTAAAGCCAAACTCCCAACTTGCTCCAAAATCTCAAGGTCCACTTGAACCCGGTGATAATTTCCCTTTCTTTCCAAATCTCTTGGTACCCTTCTAGGCGATACCTTAGGAACACGATCTCCTACGAAACTCCAAATCTCGATTGGTAACTATTGTATGCCATGAAACTCGCCAAAGGAAGGTGTGTATCCCAATTCCCTTTAAAATCAATCATACAAACCGTAACATATCCTCAGTATCTGAATTGTTCTCTCGGTGTCGTCATGCGAGGGTGAAAAACGTGCTAAAAAATTCAGCTTGGTCCCCATAGCTTCTTGGCTTTGCCAAAACCTCGATGTAAACCTCGGATCGGTCGAAACAATACTACTGGAACCGTGCAATCTAATAATCTCTGCACATACAAGCCGCTAACCGACTCAAAGAATAAGTCATAGCAATCGAATAAAATGAGCCAACCGTGAGTCGATCAATACAACCCAAGCGGCATCAAAACCTGCGAGTGCAGGAAACCCCGAAACAAAATCCATCGTAACATGTTCCCATTCCATTCCTCGGGAATATCCACGGTTGTAACAACCCCTTGAGTCTTTGGTGTTCGCCTTCACTGGCGACAAGTGAGACACCTCGACACATAATCTGCTATTTGTCGCATTCACATCATCAAGCGAAGGAACACAAACTTTACTCTTGAAAGTCGAAAACCCATCTTGGTTCATCGTGAACTTCATACTCTCTTATCCCACTCAAACCATAAACCTAGACTCGGTCTCAGGAGTCTAATATCTTACAAATCAACCAAGGAGGCAAAAACCAAATCCCTACATAACCCACATTCACAAGTTCAAAAATTTTAATAACCATAATACCAAGCACTTTAGGTTGAAAATATCTTGACTCATACTTGAGTCGCATAGCACTCACAAATTCCATGACTAATTAATTAAGCATGTGAATTCCAAATATATCGGATCGGGCGTATTCAAAGACTTTATAAACATAAGTCTCCCGAAACTATTTGCTTCGGAGCTACAACATGAAATACAAATACAAGAATTCTAAATCATGAGAGGTAAAAATGGCCGATAGAGCAATTCACAATTTAAGGAAGAGTGTTCCACAACACACTTCTAAAACGAATAAGTTAACATTCAGGATCATGCAAGTCATGCTCGCAACTTCCAAATCATAGACAATGCACCTAATAGCATCATGTGAAAGTTTATTCCATTTATTTTCCTTTTCTTCTGGTAAGAGGTTTAGTCAATTTCTAACCTGCTTACTACCAATCCTAGTCCACCAACGAACCTCTTTTGATCACCAATTTAGGTGCAGGCTAAATTGGATTTCAAAAACTTTCGTTGCAAGGATGCGAAGGGCTATGAGAAAAATCTTAAGCATCCTTTACTACAGTCTCACATAATCATGCAACAGTGTGATCATGGTATATTCACAAGGCATGAGAATCAAGATTTTATCATGCTATACTTTAAACAAATTACATTGCTTACTAATGCATATAAGCTTGTTCATACTAAAATACAACTATTTCCATTAGACATTTTTATTACCCCTGGTAAACCATGTCTTTTCTTTTAACAAAATGCATCTACCATGCATGCTCATATATAAAGGTCATGTATTAATTCTCCTTTTAAAATAATACACGCACCGGTACAAGTTATGTCTATACTTCATAATCACAAATATATTTTACTCATAATTTTAATCATCAACGAAATGATAAAATTCCTATCATTTGCAGTGTCGCATGTACTCATGTATATCATGCAAGTACGATATAAAATAACCAAGTATCATCATACATCATCTCATATACTCCATGTAACTCCCACGATTCATGTAATGCATAAAACTCATGTAACTCATAACCATGCATACGTCACAGTCAAGCAATTACTATGTTATGTGTAATTACTAATCCAATCGTATATTCTCGTAAAGTTCCATCGTGCTAATTTTCTGTACAATGGTAATTCTAACAAATAACAAGGTCCGTTTATTCACTATACTCGCCTAACAATACTTTCGTAGTAACCCCAGAGTAAAGAGGTAACATTCACCCTAGTACTCATAACCGTCAAAACTCTGTAAAGTCTTTCATTACCTTAGTCCCAAAATCTCGTATTCGTCAAAACACACATGAAATACTCTCGCGCGGCAACGACGCCCCATTAGTCGTGATTTAGCGGTATACTTGTTCGTAATAACCGTAATCCACCTCAGAACCACTAAGTATCGATCGTGCGATTCAAGCGCATCCTACTCGCATAAAATCACACAACAAAGTACAATTATTTTACTGTACACATATCTCTATAGAGCATACAAATTTAACGCACCACTAGTATTTACCACTAGTAGCATTATCACATATTCAATATTCACATATGTATAACATCGCCATCCATATAGGCTTACATAGCAGTATTACTTTCTTGCAATCATTTGTCTACCGACAAATCAAAATTTCAACCAAAACCGTAAACCAATCCCATACCGGGACATCCTCCTCAATAATAACCATAAATCGAGGAAACAAAAATAATTAATTCTCAACACACAATGCAATGTATGTATCAATGCGTATGAGTTACCGATACAACGTGCACTCATAACAGCGATAATAGCAACCATAATATCCGTATCTTGAATTACCTCCTATCCAAGGTAGGTCTCAAAACTCCGCATGATAATGGCCAACCGCCACGCACGCATACAACCTCAAACCCTAGCTCGTCTATAACCATTTCACTAAGGGTCACTAGACTGCTTATTAGCGCTCTTAGAGTCATTAATCCTCAATTTAAGGCAATCCATTCTAATGTGATCACCACCATCAACTAAACACTTGTCTATATTGTTTCAACACCTACACTCGGTGTCCCATTTCTCAAACGAAATTTATATAACAATTTATCACCTCTTCATCTATGATTTTAGGTAAAAACATTACTCCGCTTACTAGTCTACGGATTTGCCTACGCGGTTCGGGAGGTACCAAGCGTCCTCTAACCACATCATCCACCTTAATATTCCACTGAGGTCCTCTCTCAGTGCGTTCATAATATTTAACTTTTTCTCATAAATGCAGTCCACGACCTCTCGAAAATCCATAAGTATCGGGATAAAGCACTGTAATACCCCATCCTTAATCCTTAACTCTTTCACAATTTATGGAGTCTTCCTAGTCTCATCCGGTACTAAGTGCACTACTCTAATGCGCTAACTCTGTGATCTTCATTTAGATATTAAATCACAATATCATCATATCTGCCAACAATTCTCCGGTGGATTCTCAATCATTGATATTACTAGTACCATCTTATATTTATCAACATTGGCACCTCTACTAGTGCTAACATCCATTCTAGTTCAAACATCTTAACATACTATAACTCTCGACGTTAAGATACAACAAATCACACAAACCAACCCCCAAAGCCAAGGAACCTATCCCGGCTGAAAGCTAAATTTATAATCATAGCTCTGATACCAACTGTGACGACCCGACCCGGATCCCAAGACGAAATCCCAAGGTCGTGCCGCCGGAAATCAAATATCAACACACAAGTAGCAAATAATGGGTAGGGCCATAACGGCGATACACCGACAACTCAAAACACATGCGGAAGCTAAATGAAATAAAACAGTAGCGCCCGAGCTAACAAGCTCAAACTAAAAACAACCAAAGAGATAGTTAATCTCTCGGTCCAAAAATTCGACTCGCGTGCCGCAACATTGGGCACGTAGAACAACTCCCTGTTATGCAATTCAATATAGAGCATAAAGTAAACCAAGTCATCGGCGACGCTACGGCCGGAACCCAACATTAAACTAAGTCTAAGACTCTAGTCTAACAACTCAACGGCTAAAAACTTGTCGGAGAACAAACATAATATTTAACTAGCAATGTAACATGCTAACATAATCACCAATTAACCAAGCGCGACTAAAACCAGTCGGCTACCAACAACATGAGTACTAACAATTATAAGTACTAACAACCAGAAAACATATGGAGATATAACCATAAATAAACATCCAGCACGACTTCTACTTGTCGGCTACCAAAAGAATAAGCTAAACAACATAATTACAAATATCACAATTCACTTTTAGGTTGCTACCCCAACATGAAGTTTACATAACTTCATCTTTCCCAACGACCTCACCAAAAACAAATAAACTATCTAAGTAGCAACCTTGCCAGAAATATTACTTCGTCAACGCAACCTTCTTGATTTACTTGGATCCGCACGCTCAGCTCGGATCTAGGGAAAACAACCAACAAATAAAAGTAAGTCACAAAGACTTAGTAAGTTACTAACCGTAACTTCCTATTATGGCATAATGCTCAATCACAAATTACATCATGCTATCGTCATGAAATAACCATATATAAAATCATGTTATGGCATCCATGCTCAACATTAATAAACCATGTTATCATTGTAGTATAACATTTATTTAAATCCACGTCAAGGCATTTATATGCTTAACAATCATAATTCTTGTTATTGATATAACATAGCCTTCCGATGATTTACATGTCAAGGCATATAAACTTAACAACAATAATTCCTGCTTTTAACATAATGCCATATCCGAATAATATTCATGATAAAGCATATTAAGCTCAACAACAGTAATTCATGTTATTGTTATAACATAGCCTTCCCATAATATTCATGTCAAGGCATACAAACTTAACAATAATGATTACTACCTTTGGCATAAATCCACATTCCAATAATACTCATGTGATAGCATACATGCTTAACAACATTAATCAATATGTTATCTATTAAGTATAACATGTAAGAAACCAAAACAAACATCATATCATATCCAATTCACTAAGCACGTTATTCACTTAAGCACTTGTGAAACAATTCATGTATAAGGGATATGATACCATTACCAATTCTTCCGCGCGTGTCGCTCCTGCAAAAACACGTGCAAAACCTTTATGTGCCCTCGATATCCCTCTCGTAGATATCGGCGTCCCGGCGACAGTCTCCGCTCGAGTTCCATAGTTATCAAAGTCATGTGTATTACTACAACTAAGATAAACTACTTCCCCACCGTGGCCATCGATGGAGGGGTGTGTGCAAACCCGGCACGGCGATCCATCGCGATCACGAATCTCACAATTCGTGAAGACGATGTATCGTCCCACCAAAACTCAACCAAAGCCGACTCAATTTGGACTCAAAACCCAAGCACAAGTAATATATACTCATATGCTCAAAACAAGTAGGTAAACACTCTACTATCAAACTAGTCATGCAATTCATCCACAACTAGCATAAACATCACAACCGAGAATCATATAAGCTCTCATAATCAAGTGTGCTTCACACACTTCAAAACTTCTTGGAGGCTCGACCTCCATGAACTCTACCCAAAATTCCGTAGGACTTAAGATTATAGTTCCTAGGATTCATACTAACCCAAAGGTTAACTCCGTTGAGTTCAATCTAAGTTTTTCGAAAATTCAAGGAATAGAAGCTTAGGCTTCATCATTCCCCTATATTCAAAACTATCGCCCAAAACCATAATCCCAATGTTCAATATACTCATATAAACCCAACAAATTACTTAACAAAGCAACTTAGAACAAATCAATCATCTTGTGCATAATTTCATCTTAGTCATCATACCAATCATAACCTTCAAATTATGATTTAAAACTTACAACATGGTTTAATATACTCTATTAAGCATATAAAACATATTAATCAAGCTTACTTCAATAATTGGCAAGCTAAATCAAAATTAGGGCAAAACACCCTCCAAGTATCTCAACCAAACCAAATTCAATACTCATGGATAATCATCGCAACTAAGTTCAATAGACTCCATTAAACATGTATAACACACAAATTAGGCTTACCATCATCTTTAACAAGCTAAACACAATTTGGGGAAAATCCCTTCAAGTATCTTTGTCATTCAAGCTCAATACATATGAACAATTCATATAGCAAAGTTTAATAGACTAATTGGCATATGAATTCCATAAAAATCAAGTCTCACATAGGTTCACCATCTCTAACAATAATTTGAAACCTAGGGTTCATGAATTTCTACAAACCCTAACAATGGCATCCATTGACCTCACATAGCATGAATGGTTGTTTCCCTAGGGTCAATGGAGCCCAAAAATGAAAGGAAGAGAGGTAGAAACTTACACAAATCAGCCCTCTCAAAACAGATTTTCGGATTCTTGGAGATGGGTGTTGTTCTCTTCAATCTACTCTTCAAAATCAAGGTGTAGCTTGGGGGAAGAAGACCTCTACCAATGGCCACCAAGGAGGGACCCTTAAAGAGCCCTAGAATCTCCTCTCTCAAGCTCTCTCTCAAGTTTTCTGTTGAAGACTCCCAGAAAACGCAAACAGAAGATGTTATGTGCGGCTGTTTGAGAAGAGGGCAGATCAGTTTTGGGTTTAAATAGGGGGATTAACTCTCCTAATTAAGTCACTAATCAACCCCTAAAACTCTAATAAGTGTTTAGGACAAGTCTTAGGCCAATAAGAAAGGTTTAGGTGTGGTTTAGATTGGGTTTGGGTGGGGTAAAGTTAGGCAATTTCGGAAATACTTGAAAAATCCCGTAACTGGCATCAGGGGGTGATGCGGTCGCATGCTTCAAGCATGATGCGAGCGCATCATGCTGTCCTTCAGCTTCCAACCTTTTCTTGTTTCCTCGCTCGGTCCCGGCCTCTCCCGCATGCATTCTCGAGTCCTTCCAAGCCAAAAATGGTCTACATTTCAACCCTAATATCCTCCAATCTATAACCAAAGGAATCAAGTCTCAAAACTCAACAAAACATGGCCAAGAACTCAGGCAGAACTCGCCCGAACGACAACCGGAAAAGTCAAACTAAAAAGGGTTTTCGCTAGAATCAAACTAGCAACCAAACCGACGATGCAACCAACATCTAACCAATATCCAAGGCATGTAAATGACGTTTTAAATGCCCTCTAACAATTATCCATGTGTTAACCACATAAAACATAAACCCGAGATTCAAAGCATCTCGCGAAAGAAAAGTGCATACGTGCATCTCAAACGACGTCAACGATCATGCTATTGACTCTAAACATATACGGGAGCTAAATAAACATGTGTATGATGATTATAAGTGTTTGAATCCGTGCATAACACAATCAAGCAACATTTCAGGGTTTTACATCCACCGCTATCCCGGTACTAGAAACAACATGCCCCAAGAATGAAACCTCCTCTAGCCAAAAAGCACACTTGCTAAACTTGGCATAAAGTTGCCTCTCCCGAAGAACCGACGACACCGTCCTCAAATGTTGTGCATGCTCATCCCGAGACTTAGAATACACAAGAATGTCATCTATGAAGACCACCACAAAACAATCAAGAAAATTATAGAACACCCGATTCATCAAGTCCATAAACACCGCCGGCGCATTAGTCAACCCGAATGGCATCACCATAAACTCATAATGCCCGTACCTCGTACGAAAAGCGGTTTTCGGAACATCCTCGTCTCTCACCTTCAACTGATGATACCCGAACCTCAAATCAAGTTTAGAATACACCACCGATCCTTGCAACTGATCAAACAAGTCATCTATATGCGGCAATGGATACTTGTTCTTGATCGTCGCTTTGTTCAGCTCCCGGTAATCAATGCACAATCTTAGGCTTCCATCCTTCTTCCTGACAAATAATACCGGCGCACCCCAAGGCGATACACTTGGCTTGATAAAGCCAATATCAAGAAGCTCCTGCAACTGCACCTTCAACTCCTTCAACTCCATAGGTGCCATTCTATACGGCGCCTTCGATATCGGAGTCGTCCCCGGCAACAACTCGATACAAAACTCGATCTCCCTATCCGGAGGCATCCCAAAATCTTTAGAGAAGACATCCGGAAACTCATTCACAACCGGCACATCCTCAAGATCAGAAGTCGAAACCCGTTTATCAACCACACAAGCTAGGTATCCCGTGCAACCACGTGACAATAGTTTCCTAGCTTTTAGAGCAGAAATGACGCGCAACCCACTAGACGCGTTATCTCCCACGAACATAAATTTAGGAACACCCGGCATGTCAAATGTAACCCTCTTACTAAAGCAATCTACCAAAGCATGATAAGCGCACAACCAGTCCATACCGAGTATCACATCAAAATCAGAAAGTGGCAACACTACCAGATCCGCATGCAAGACATGTTCATCCACAAGTACATCGCATGCTTTATAAACTTCCGAAGCCAATAAACTTTCCCCAAGTGGGGTAGAAACTTCAAGCACGTAAGGCAAAGACTGAGGCAATGCACGCAAACGGTCAACAAAATGTGATGCAACATACGAATGTGATGACCCTGGATCTATAAGTACTCGTGCTTCACTATCGAAGATAGAAATGGTACCTCCAATAACTGCGGTCGACTCAGGTACTCCTCTCTGATCTAGAGCAAACACGCGACCCTGCACCTTAGCTTTCCCATCGCTATCTCTCTTAGCCCCAACAGTAGGCTGACTCGATCCTCCAGGCTGATTACCCTTCAACTTAGGGCAATTCCTCTTCACGTGCCCCGCAACTCCGCAATAGTAGCACTCTACCGGTGCTCCACTCTTCTTCCAACATTTATCTTCAGTGTGCCCCGTCTTCGAACAATAGGAGCATACCACAATCATGCCACGATCTCCCTGACTCGGTGTAGAAGCAGCTCCTCTACCACCTGACTGATTTCTCGCCTGCCCATCATTATTAAACTTGCCATTACCTTTCCTGCGATCATTGTGCCCATGATAATTCCCCCGATTACCTGATCCATTTCCTCGCCCCGAAGACTGTCTAGGCTGTGAAGAAAAACCTGAATTACCCATGACACGGTGCTCTTCGATGTCCCTTTCAATAACATAGGCTCTATCCACTGCCTTCCTATATTCCACGAACTGATGAGACAACAGCTGTCTCCTGTACTCCGTCTTCAAGCCCTTCACAAACTTCTGTGTTCTCTTGGCCTCATCCGGAATCAAATGACTGCAATAGCGTGCTAGCTCCGTGAACCTCGCTGAATACTGCGATATAGACATGCCTCCCTGCACTAGGTCAAGGAACTCCTTCTCCCTTCTCTCCCGAACAACCTCCGGCACATACAAAGCTCTAAATTCCCTCACCAAGTTAGGCCATGTGTGGGGGATCCTCAGCATATCCCAACTCTCTCTTAGCACTTGCCACCAGTGCTCCGCAGCGCCCTCTAGGTTAAACACTGCTAGTACCACATTCTGCTCATCATCACACCTCAACGGTGCAAATATCTTCTCTAGATGCTCGATCCACAACTCGGCCTTCGAAGCATTCGGTTCCCCATCGAATTGTCTTGGTTTCAGCTTTACGAACTTCTCAAGCATCGAATCTCCATGATGTCTAGCCTCCTGTACCGGTACTCCAACCTGCGGTGCTGGCTGTGGCTGTGGCTGTGGCTGTGGTCCTGGCGGTGGTTCAGCCCTACCAAAGACCCTCTAATTCATCTCGTTCATCATCGCAAGCATTCCCCTATACATGGTAGACATAGCTTGACTGCTCCTCCGTCAGAAGTGGAGGAACCTCTGGCTGGCGGTTCTCATTAGTCTCTCTACCAACATTTGTGCCTCTACCGGCACCTCTACCGGCACTACCTCCGGTGCTAGTACCAGCTCTAGTGTCAACCATTTTAACCTACAAGAACACTCTTCGTTAAGATAGAACTATCACATAAAACCAACCCCCTAAGCCAAGAAACCTATCCCGGCGAATAGCTAACTTATAACATAAGCTCTGATACCAACTGTGACGACCCGACCCGGATCCCAAGACGAGACCCCGAGGTTGTGCCGCTTCCAAAAAGGCACATAACAAAAACAAGTAGCAAATAGTGGTAAGGCCATAACGGCAGTACGCCAAAAACTTTAACACATGCGGAAGCGTATAATAATTAAACAGTGATGCCCGAGCTAACAAGCTCAAACTAATACAACCTTAGAGATAATGAATCTCTTGGTCCAAAAATAAAATCATGTGACGCAACAATAGGCACATATAACAATTTATAGCAATTATATATCAAGTCATCGGCGACGTTACGGCCGGAACCCAATATTAAACTAAGTCTACAACTCTAGTCTAACATGCTTGACGGCTAAAAACATGCCGGATAATAAACACATTAAACAACCGATACATGGTTAATACAACTAAAGCATGATCAACATAAATATACTAGGCACGACTAACACATGTCGGCTCTCAAAAGATTAAATACTAATTAACATAAGTTCAAATATCACACAATCAAAGTCTTGCTACCCCAAATAAAGTTTATATAACTTTATGTTCCCAACGTCCTCGCCAAAAGAAAAGATACTACGATTACAAGGTAGCAACCTCGTCACAAGCTTCTTCAATGTAAACCGATAATCACTTCGATCCGCTCGCTCGGCTCGGATCTAGGGAAAACAATCAAAACAAATAGGAGTAAGTCATAAAGACTTAGCAAGTTACTAACATAACTTCCTGTCATGGCATCATGCTCAACAATAATAATTCATGTTATTGCATAATATACATTTCATAAATAATCATTTCAAGGTACTCATACTTAACAATCTTGAATATCATGTTATCAACAAGTATAACATTTCATTAATTCAATCAACCATCATTTCATATCATATCATATTCACGTAGCACATTATTCACATATAAGCACTCGTGAGTCAATTCATACAAAAGGGAGGTGATATCGTTACCCTTTTTCCGCGCATGTCGCTCTGCAAAAACATGTGCCAAACTTATGTGTCCTCGATATCCCTTTCGTGGATATCGACGTCCCGAGACATTTCCCGCTCGAGTTCCGATAGTTATCAAAGTCATGTTTCCATACTACAACTAAGATCAACTACTTCCCTACCGTGGCCATCGATAGAGGGTGTGTGCAATCGGCGCGGCGATCCATCAAAATCACGAATCTCACAATTCGTGAAGATGATGCATCGTCCGCCCCAAAGACTCAACAAACCGACTCAGTGGACTCAAACTTCAAGCACACGTAATTCATATTCATATGCTCAAATAAGTAGGCAAGTACTCTACAATCATCTAGTCATGCTTTTAATTCACAACTAGCACATAATCACATTAGAGATAAATCAAGACTCTAATCATCAAGTGTTCTTCATACACTTTAAATTGCTTGGAGGCTTAACCTCCATTAATAATACCCCAAAATTCATAGGACTTAGACATATTACTCCTTAATGTCATACTAACCCAATGGTCAACTCCGTTGAGTCATAATAAATCTTTCAAAATTAGGGTATAGAAGCCATTGGCCTCAATACTCTCCTATGTCCATAATAACGTAATTAAATAGGTTACTAAGGTCATTAAACCCATAAAACCCCAATCAAACAATCAAGTATGAAACATAGAATCAAAGTCACAAACTAGGCATATACATTCTTGTCATTTCATCAAATATGCACCCAACACTTAAACAACAAAGTAGGGTGATTTATCATACATTACCACACATAAATAACATCAAAAACATGGTTTATAACCTGTTTATAATATGATCATACAACTAAAAATGTAACATTTAGCATATATGTGAACATAGCATCTCAACAAGTCCAACTATTTCATCAAACATGCTCCCAATGCTTAAACAACAAAGTAGGGTGATTTATCATACATTATCACACATAAATAACATCCTAAACATGGTTTATAACCTGTTTATAATCTGATCATACAACTAAAAATGTAGCATTTAGTATGTACGTGAACATAGCATCTCAACAAGCCTAACTACTTCATCAAACATGCTCCCAATGCTTAAACAACAAGATGGAATGACTTATCATACATTATCACACTTAAATAACATCAAAATCATGATTTACAATCTGATCATAATCTGTTTATACAACCCAAAATACATCATTTAGCATATACGAGAACACGGCATCTCTACAAGCCTAACTATCTCATCCAATATGCTCCCAATACTTAAACAACAAAGTAGAATGGTTTATCATACATTATCACACCTAAATAACATTAAAATCATGGTTTATAACATGTCTATAATCTGTTCATACAACCCAAATTCATCATATAGCATAAACTAGAACATGACATCTCTACAAAGTCCTAAGTGCTCTCATTGACCTCATATAGCAAGATTGTTTTCCCTAGGGTCAATGAGGCTAAAATAAATAAGAAGAGATGTTGTAACTTACCTTAAACAAGCCCTAAAAGAAGTACAAAAACGTCCATGCAAGGGTGGGTATGTGTTCTCCTTGCTCTCCTCTTCACTTCTACCGTTCGGTTTTGGAAATGGCTTCTTCAATAGTTGGCCACCCTTGTTGATCACTCAAGAAGCTTCAAGAACTCTCTATAACTTGTCTAAACTGATCAGCCACGAATTTGGAAGATGAAGACTGATTAGGATGGCTTAGTGGAGGTATTTGGTCATGCAATCGCTGAAGTGGGGTGGGGGAAGGTGTCCAATGCATGGCTTTGCATGTTGGAGGTCTTTCCTTGCCAAGTGTTGTACACGCATTCAAAACACTTGAAACTTGTCAAGCATGCATGAGAGGATGTGTGGGACGAACTAGGGTGGTTTAGGGTGGGTTAGGTTGGGTTTGGGTGGGGTTTAGTTGGTCAAGTTTGTGAGCTTGTGAGAACCCAAACCCCATTTCATGTTTGACATCATCATAACATGTTTACAATAAGTCTTGACATATTTGAGACTTCATTTCATTCATATATTGCTTGCATTGAATTGTTTAAGGCCTTAAGAGAGTAATGGTCTTCCATGAGTTGCATGCCTTGTTGTTGTTGTTTCGGGTGTTCGTATTAACGTGTTAGCACCTTAATAATTCTCTTGAGAGTCTTAGTACCTTGCATTAAGATTTAAAATGTTCATCTTAGTTGTTTCATGCTTGGTTGGGAGTTTAGAAGCTTCGTTGCTTCGTTTGTGTTTTAAGGTTGTACATCATTGCTTGTATTGCCTTCATTTCGTCTCGGGAGAAGTTCGGTTGAGTTCTAGGCCTTGAATACAAGCCATAACCATGATTAAACAAGCCTAATACATGTTCATTCTATCCTAGATTAAGTTGGGATTGATTCGTGTTTGATTCGTTGGCCAATTGTCGAGTGGTTCCAGCCATGTTTTAACTTGTTTCGGACATGTTTCGGGAGTGTTTCCGACTTGTTTTGAGTTGGGTTAGACCTTAGGATTATTGCCAATAAGTTTGAGATCATTTAGGGTCACTTAAGATCATGTTTTAGTGTTGGACCTCGCGGCCGCATGGCTCTTGGATCAGTGGCTCGTATGAGATGCTGAGAGCATGTTCAAAAGTGCAGAATTCTGGAAAGAGACCCTTGCGGTCGCATGGGTAGAAGGGGATGCGACCACATCCTCCTGAAATCTGGATTGTGAGATTTTTTGATAGTTTTGGTTATTGACCCTTAACCCCTTGCCCTTGGCCGACCTAAGTGAGTCTCAGCCACCTTTGTTGACTCTTCTAGGACCCTTGAAGACCCTTGGATCATTGCTTATCTATAGCTCACATTCCTTGGCCAATGAGAAGCCATATATCAACCTTCACTTGGATTAGGGCCATCTTGGGAAGTATATAAGTCATTAATTCATCCTTCAGCCATTGTTGATCATTAAACAAGCTGAACTTCAGGGACTTGAGCTCAAATTCGTCCATGGAGGTCACACAAACTTGAAGGACCATTTCCCGGAGATCCGGTGGTCCGATTGTTGAACCGAGACAGCCAAATCGAAGCTCTCGATCTTCTCTACAACAATCCTCTCTTTAATCAACCTTTCATCCATTAATCATAGGACTAAGGTGAGTGACAATTCCCATAATTTTCATGTTCAATAAAATAGCATGACCCCTTCATTATAGTTGTTCTAGGGTTGATTATGAACACCTTTTGTGAAGACAAAACTTCCAATTCAACATATAAAATGTGAGTATGATTTTATGAAATCTCTATGAAGTTATGATTTTGACATTTATTAAAGCATGAATGTTGTTTGTAGTAAGCTTGGGAATAACTCTTGTGAAAGAATTCGGTTCAATTCAAGGTTTAACAAAATCGCCGAAACTAGGGTTTGAAACCCGAGATTGTGTTTAAGGCTAGTTTAAGAACATGAACGGCTTAGTTATCAAGTTCTAAATGAACGGAGAACTTAGGAGAGGGAAATGTGATACATATAGTATCAATACTCTTCTTGGTTGAAATATAGTAAAACTCACCGGAGTTGAATTTAGGGAGTTATGAACAATAACGACTCCAAAATCAATCCCTACGACGAATGTAGTTCGTTAGACTAATGAATTAGCTTACGATACTTTGAGATGGATTGATGCTTATGCCTTGATGTTTGTGTGCTTTTAAGACTCGATTGAGTTCTTATGCGGTTTATGAGATCGTGTGAAATAAATGCATGATTGAGAGCATGTTGTAGAATAATGTATCTATTTGCCATGTTGAATTCGCTCTTGGGCGAATTCTTGTTTGATTCCTTAAATGAGTAAACAACTACTTGTTGAATAAGTTCGCTCTTGTCGAACTTATTCCTTATTTGAGATTACATGACGAGTAAACATCTACTTGGCATTGCATGAGTCCAGCTGGCATATTTGGTTGAGTCGTTGGTGTGACAATGCATCGCCGTCACGAGTTATGGGACTCGTGATAGTGATGGGTTGTTATACCGGGTTTTATCACACACGCCTCCTTTGTTGGCCACAGTGGGGAAGTAGCCCCTTTCTTTGTAACCAAGAGAGCACATTGGCAAGTCTAATTACCAAGTAGAGAGCTTGGTAACCGAGTAGCTCGGTACCTGAGTAGAGAGCTCGGTACTTTGATACACTTATCACGGGTATCATTGGCACGAATGTTAACGCTGTGTATTGCAGGAGCTACGTAGCGGCACCGGTTCCATAACATATCCTCCTTATATGTGATTTACTTAATAGCACTTATGTGAAACAACGTGCTACCATGGATATGTGATTTAAGTGTTTATTAAATGAATGCTTTGAGTGACTTGATATTAAAGATGATATCTTGCTATATATGTTGCATAAGCCATGACATGCATAATTGTTAACTCACAAAGTCTTTATGACTTACCCCCTCCCTTTTACTGCTTTAGATCCGAGCCGATCAGGTACCGCTCGTTGAGGTGTAGCAGGATTCTCGCTTGTCCGTGATCGCACGCGACGAGGTTGTGGTTTTTAGATGTCCTTCTTTTGTTCAATTTTGTAAGGACGTTGGGATTAGCAAGTCATTTAGACTTCGCTTGGGAACTTGGTTTTATTTGTATTTATGTCTATACTTGTTGTATTCTATTTTGAGCGCCGGCGCATGTACGCCGAGCCTTGTATAGTTGTAGTATGGTTCATCTGTTTTAAATCTTCCGCTGGGCATTACTTTAGCTCTTATTTAATTATGTTGTTCTCCGGCATGTTGTAGCCGTCGAGGTATATTTGCATGAACTGCGTAGTGTTGGGTTCCGGTAGTAAAGTCGCCGATGAATTGATATACTTGTCTTTAATTGTTATATCAGGTTTAAAAAGTTTTAAAAATTTCCGGCCTTTTGGTGCCGAGTCACGCTTCATCTGAAATGTTGCGTCACGTCGTTTTCTATAATTGAGTCTTTGCATGTATTGTTGTCCTATTTGGACTACTTGACTTGTGATTCCACCTCGGGGTCCGGGTCGGGTCGTCACAGTTGGTATCAGAGCTTGAAGGTTAGCTATCGGCCAGGATAGGTTCCATGGCCTAGGTGGGTTGGTTCTTTGTGTGATTTCTAACGTCGAGTGATTTCTTATAGGTGTATCATGGTGCGTCCTAGACGAGGAGCTGGTCGCGGTGGCGCTGGTGTTGGCCGAGGTAGAGGTAGGCCTGGGAGGGTTCCTGTTGAACCAGAGGCTAGAGTTCCGAATGAACCAGAGGTTGAGATACCTCCACCACAGAATCAGGTGGATGAGAATGCTCGTATGGCGGGCTTGTTCCATAGGATGATGACTGTTATGACTGAGTTGGCACAGGAAGGTCAGGCGGGAGGTGTACCACCCCCACCACCACCACCAGAACCGGAGGCGAGAGTTTCGCCACCTTGTAATGATGTACCACAAGAACCTAGGGCCAGAAACAATGCTACTTTGGAGAGGTTCTTGAAAATGAAACCTCCATCATTCGAGGGAGAGTCAGATGCTGGTAAGGCAGAGTTATGGCTTGAGGACTTGGAGAAATTTTTTGCGCCTCCGGACCGAGGGAGAAAGTTGTGTTAGCTGTGTATAAGCTAAGAGGGGCCGCGAATCATTGGTGGAAAGTATTGCTAGATAGCTGGAATCTTAATCGGGTTCCAAGGATTTGGTCAAATTTTGAGAGGGAGTTCAAGGCTTCCTATGTACCTATGGTAGTAAGGAGGAAAAGGGAGAAGGAATTTCAAGATCTAGAACAAGGTTCTATGACAGTGGCTCAGTATTCAGATAAGTTTACCAAGTTGTCTCGCTATTGTGCACATCTAGTACCGGATGAGTCCCAGAGGGTACTCAAGTTCGTGAAGGGTCTCAAGACCGAAGTTTAGGAGGAAGCTCTTATCATTGCGGTTGATCGATTATCGGGGCGCGGTAGACCGTGCCTACGAGATAGAGAGAGATATAGAGGAGCACAGGCCGAAGCCTTCAGTGCAGCCTTCACAGCAAAGATCGACATCGCAGGGGCCTCGCAAAGATTCAGGAGAGGCAAGAGTTCGCATCGGTCGATCGTAGGGGCAACCGTCGCAACGGTGGCCATGGCGCATGCCAGGGGGATAGATGCAGCCGCCTCGAGAGTCGGGATAGTCGCGCTCCATCTTCAGGGCAAGCGAGGGACAAGAAAGCTTCAGAAGTCTGTTCTCATTGTCAGCGCATGGGGCACGCAGTGGAGCAGTGTTGGACTAAGACTGCTAAGTGTCACGGGTGTGGTGAGACAGGACATTTGAGGAGAGATTGTCCTAAGCCTGGTGCTAGTCAGTCAGTGGGCTCTGTTTCACAGTCGGGGAACAAGAGGGATAGCGATGGGCGTCCTAAGGCGCAGGCACGTGTATTTGCGCTCGATCAGCGTGGTGTCCCAGAGTCTACTTCAGTGATAGGAGGTACACTCTCAGTTTTCGGTCATAGAGCTCGAGTTCTTATAGATCCGGGGTCTACTCACTCATATGCCGCATCTCATTTTATTGATCATTTATGCGTATTGCCTGCTCAGTTGCCTTATGTGCTTGAGGTGTCTACACCGTTGGGTGATTATATGCTTACATCTGAGGTTTATAGGGGCTGCGATGTACTTGTTTGTGATCGGGTTTTGCATGCGGATTTGGTAGTATTGCCTATCCGGGATTTTGATGTGATATTGGGAATGGATTGGCTATGTGTTTACCATGCTTTAGTAGATTGCCGTAGCAAGAGAGTTACTTTTGCCATGCCCATAATTCCGGAGTTTGTGTTTATTGGCAATCATGCTATGAGAGGTATACATGTTATTTCTGCTTTGCGGGCTAGAAAACTGCTATCTCAGGGGTGTACTGGGTATATTGCTTGTGTGCTTGATACTAGCATGTCTACTGTTAGTATAGAAGATGTACCGGTAGTTAATGAATTTTCGGATGTCTTTTCGACTGATTATGCATTACCTCCCGACCGAGAGTTAGAGTTTTGCATTGAGTTATTGCCCGGTACTTCACCTATCTCTAGAGCACCTTATAGGATGGCTCCAGCTGAGTTGAGAGAGTTGAAGGAGCAGTTACAGGATAGAGAGTTTATTAAACCGAGTGTGTCTCCGTGGGGTGCACCGGTTTTGTTTGTGAAGAAGAAGGATGGTAGTTTGCGGTTATGCATTGACTATCGTCAGTTGAACCAGGTTACTATAAAGAATAAGTACCCATTACCTCACATTAATGATCTCTTTGATCAGCTTCAGGGGTCTGTTGTGTATTCCAAGTTAGACTTGAGGAGTGGTTACCACCAGTTGAGGGTTCGGGCGGAAGATGTCCCGAAGACAGCCTTTCATACGCGTTATGGCCATTATGAGTTTGTTGTGATGCCGTTTGGTTTGACAAACGCGCCTGTCGTTTTCATGGACTTGATGAATAGGGTGTTTCATGAGTACCTTGATTGCTTTGTAGTGGTGTTCATTGATGATATCCTTGTGTACTCGAAGTCACGAGAGGAGCATGAGCATCATTTGAGAGAGGTTCTTACTGTGTTGCGTAAGAAACAGCTTTTTGCTAAATTTAGCAAGTGTGCTTTCTGGCTAGAACAAGTTGCTTTTCTTGGGCATGTTGTGTCTAGTGATGGTATCGCAGTGGATCCATCGAAGGTTGACGCTGTTACCAAGTGGAAGACTCCTAGTATGGTGATCGAAGTCCGTAGTTTCTTGGGCTTGGCGGGTTATTACCGTAGGTTCATTGAGGGATTTTCTAAGATTGCCACTCCTATGACCAATCTTACTCAGAAGAAGTCTGCTTTTATTTGGAGTGACAAGTGTGAGGCTAGCTTTCAGGAGTTGAAGAGGAGGTTGACTACAGCTCCGGTTTTAGCTTTGCCTAGTGGTTGTGAGAATTTCGTGGTTTATTGTGACGCTTCTTTGGAAGGCTTGGGTTGTGTGCTTATGCAGAACGGGAAGGTTATTGCCTATGCTTCTAGGAAGTTGTCACCGTATGAGCAGAATTATCCGACTCATGATCTTGAGTTGGCAGCTATTATCTTTGCGCTTCATAAGTGGAAACACTATCTGTATGGAGCTAAGTTTGAGGTGTATACGGATCATAAGAGTCTGAAATACCTTTTCTCGCAAAAGGAGTTGAATATGAGACAGAGGCGTTGGATGGAGAAGCTTAAGGATCACGATTGTACTATCTTGTACCATCCGGGGAAAGCGAATGTTGTTGCGGATGCGTTTAGTAGGAGATCCTACATGTCTTGTTTGATGATGAGGGAATGGAAGATGCTCGAGGATGTCCGTGAGTGGAGTCCTGTTGTGAGTGAGCATAGTGTTCTCTTTGCTAGTGTTCGTGCTACACCAGTGTTGTTTGGGATGATCAAGGAAGCTCAAAGCTCGATCCGCATTTGAGGAAGATTATCGATGGATTAGGTGAGAATAATACACCCGAGTTCGCGATAAACAGTGATGGGATCTTGACATTCCAGAGTAGGATTTGCGTTCCTTCTTCTGATGAAGTGAAACGTATGGTTCTTGATGCGGCTCACAAGGCCAAGTATACGATACATCCGGGTAGTACTAAGATGTACCGTGACTTGAAGAGGCAGTTTTGGTTGAATGGTATGAAGAGGGAGATAGTTGAGTATGTTTCGAGATGTCTTACGTGTCAGCAGGTTAAGGCTGAGCACCAGAGACCTGTCGGTTTGCTTCAGCCACTTGAGATACCGGAGTGGAAGTGGGAGCATATCACCATGGATTTTGTTACAGGGTTGCCACGTACTCGTAGAGGCTTTGATGCAGTTTGGGTTATCGTTGATAGGTTGACTAAGTCTTCTCATTTTATCTGTAAAAACCCTGAAATGTTGCTTGCATGTGTTATGCATGGATTCATACACTTATTATCATCATAAACATGATCATTTAGCTCCCGTATATGTTAGAGTCAATAGCATGATCGTTGACGTCGTTTGAGATGCATGTATGCATTTTTCTTTCGCGAGATGCTTTGAATCTCGGGTTTAAGATTTATGTTGTAACTTCATGGATAATTGTTAGAGGGCATTTAAAACATCATTTACATGCCTTGGATGTTGGTTAGATGCTAGTTGCATCGACGGTTTGGTTGCTAGTTTGTTTCTAGCGACAACCCTTCTCAGTTTGACTTTTTCGGTTGTCGTTCGGGAGAGTTCTGCCTGAGTTCTTGGCCATGTTTTGTTGGGTTTTGAGACTTGATTCCTTCGGTTATAGATTGGAGGACATTAAGGTTGAATTGTAGACCAATTTTGACTTGGAAGGACTCGAGAACGCATGCGGGAGAGGCCGGGACCGAGCGAGGAAGCGAGAAAAGGTGGAATGCTGGAAATTGAGTGATGCGGTCGCATCACCCTTTCACCAAGCGACCGCAAGGGTCCCTGGTACCAGATTACGGGATTTTGCTCTTTCTTGCAAACTGTCCGAATGTTTGACCCAATTAACCCATTTTAAACCACACCTTAACCCAATTACTTAACCTAAACTAGTCCTAAACACCTATTAGATATTTTGGGGTTTGATTAGTGACTTGATTAGAGGATTTAATCCCCCCTATTTAAACCCCAAAACCGATACTCTCTCCCTCAAACAGCCTTCAGTTTGCGTTTTCTGCAAACACCCAATAGAAAACTTGAGAGAGAGCTTGAGAGAGGTGATTCTAGGGCTCTTGAAGGGTTCCTCCTTGGTGGCCATTGGTAGAGACCTTCTTCCCCCAAGCTACACATTGATTTTGAAGAGAAGGTTGAAGGGAACAACACCCACCTCCAAGAATCCGAATTTTCAGTTTGTGAAGGGCTGAGTTTAGTAAGTTTCTACCTTTCTTCTTCTTCTTTTTAGGCTCCATTGACCCTAGGGAAACAACCAATTGTGCTATTTGAGGTCAATGGAAGCCATTGTTAGGGTTTGTAGAAACTCATGAACCCTAGGTTTTTCAATTGAATGATAGAACTTGATTGACCTATGTGAGACCATGATATATGTGAAATTCATGTTCTAACTAGTTTATTGAAGTTGGTTATGTTGATTTTTGCATGGGTATTGATGTTGGTTTGGTTGAGATACTTGGAGGGTGCCTTGCCCTAATTTTGTTTTAGCTTGCAAATGGATGATGTGAGCTTGATTAATATGTTTTATATGCTTAATAAAGTATATTAAACTTTGCTATATGAATTGATTATGTGTATTGAGCTTGAATGACAAAGATGCTTGGAAGGGGATTTTCCCCAAATTGTGTTTCGGCTTGTTAAACATGATTGTAAGCCTAGTTATTGAATTACACATGTTTAAGAGATTATATTAAACCATGTTGTAAATTTTAATCATGATTTGAAGGTTATGATTGGTATGATGACTTAGATGAAATTATGCACAAGATGATTAATTTGTTCTAAGTTGCTTTGTTAAGTAATTTGTTGGGTTTATATGAGTATATTGAACATTGGGATTATGGTTTCGGGCGATAGTTATGAATATAGGGGAATGATGAAGCCTAAGCTTCTATTCCTTGAATTTTCGGAAAACTTAGATTGAACTCAACGGAGTTAACCTTTGGGTTAGTATGAATCCTAGGAACTATAATATTAAGTCCTACGAAATTTTGGGTAGAATTCATGGAGGTCGAGCCTCCAAGAAGTTTAAGGTGTGTGAAGCACACTTGATTATGAGAACTTATATGATTCTCGGTTGTGATGTTTATGCTAGTTGTGGATGAATTGCATGACTAGTTTGATAGTAGAGTGTTTACCTACTTGTTTTGAGCATATGAGTATATATTACTTGTGCTTGGGTTTTGAGTCCAGCTGGAGTCGGTTTGGTTGAGTTTTGGTGGGAGGATACATCGTCTTCACGAATTGTGAGATTCGTGATCGCGATGGATCGCCGTGTCGGGTTTGCACACACCCTCCATCGATGGCCACGGTGGGAAGTAGTTTATCTTAGTTGTAGTAATACACATGACTTTGATAACTATGGAACTCGAGCGGAGATCGCTCGGGACGCGTCGATATCTACGAGAGGGATATCGAGGGCACATAAGGGTTTTGCACGTGTTTTTGCGGGAGCGACACGCGGAGGAATTTGGGTAATGGTATCATATCCCTTATATATGAATTGTTTCACAAGTGCTTAAGTGAATAACGTACTTGGTGAATTGGATATGATATGATGTTTGTTTTGGTTTCTTACATGTTATACTTAATAGATAACATATTGATTAATGTTGTTAAGCATGTATGCTATAACATGAGTATTATTGGAATGTGGTTTTATGCCAAAGGTATAAATCATTATTGTTAAGTTTATATGCCTTGACATGAATATTATGGGAAGGCTATGTTATAACAATAACATGAATTCTTGTTGTTAAGTTAATATGCTTTATCATGAATATTATTCGGATATGGCATTATGTTAAAAGCGGAATTATTGTTGTTAAGTTTATATGCCTTGACATGTAAATCATCGGAAGGCTATGTTATATCAATAACAAGAATTATGATCGTTAAGCATATAAATGCCTTGACATGGATTTTAGTGAGATGTTATACTACAATGATAACATGTTTTGTTAATGTTGAGCATGGATGCCATAACATGAATTTGTATAAGGTTATTTCATGACGATAGCATGATGTATTTTATGATTGAGCATTATGCCATGGTAGGAAGTTATGGTTAGTAACTTACTAAGTCTTTGTGACTTACTTTTATTTGTTGGTTGTTTTCCTAGATCCGAGCCGGCGTGCGGATCCAAGTAAATCGAAGATTGCGTTGACAAAGATTCTTTTGGCAAGGTTGCTACTTAGATGTTTGTTTTGTTTTTGGTGAGGTCGTTGGGAAGATGAAGTTATATAAACTTCATGATTTAGGTAGCAAACCTGTATGTGTTTGTAATGTTGTAATTATGTTGTTAGCTTATTCTTTTGGTAGCCGATCAGTAGAAGTCGTGCTAGATGTATATTGGTAGTAATACTCCCATATGTTTTGTTATTGTTAGTACTATAATTATTGGTACTTATGTTGTTGGTAGCCGACGGGTTTTAGTCGTGCTTGGTTAATTGGTGATCATGTTTAGTATGCTACATTGCTAGTTAAAGTATTATGTTTGTTCTCCGGCGTGTTTTTAGCCGTTGAGTTGTTAGACTAGAGTCTTAGACTTAGTGTAATGTTGGGTTCCGGCCGTAATTTCGCCGATGACTTGGTTTATATTATGCTTATTATTGAATTGCATAACAGGGAGTTTGTCTTACGTGCCCAATGTTGCAGCACGCGAATCGAATTTTTGGACCGAGAGATTAATTATCTCTTTGGTTGTTTTTAGTTTGAGCTTGTTAGCTCGGGCGCCACTGTTTTTTTTTTATTTCGCTTCCGTATGTGTTTTGAGTTGTCGGTGTATCGCCGTTATGGCCCTACCCATTATTTGTTAGCATCAACTATTTTGAATCCAAAAAAAAAATAAAAAAAATATAAAGAAATAAACAAATATTTTGTTCATAAAACTGGTTCTAGTTTTATGAACAAAACATTTTTTTATTTATTTTTATTTTTCTACTATTTTTTTTGTATTCAAAATAGTTGATGCTTCATCCTTATGGTGATTATCATGTTCATTTCATGTTTTTTCCCTTCAAAAATATTTGTTTTTTGTTTCTCGTTCATAGGGATTAAGGTCAGGCTTAGGGATTAGGGAGGATAAGACCATTTTCTAAGTTAAGGTTTAAGGTTGGGCTTAGGGATTAGGGATAGCATTAGAGTTAGGGTTTAAGGTTTAGTGATTAGGGATAGTGCATAATGTTTAAGGTTTTAGGGTTAAGGTTTGAGGTTAGAGACTCAAGGTTAGGGTTTAAGGTTTCGAATTAGGTTTAGGGATAAGGGTTATGGTTTAGGTGATACAATTGTTTTTGGTTTAAGGTTTATAGTTAGGCTTAGGGGATGGGGATAGGCTAAGAGTTAGGGTTTAAGGTTTAAGGTTTTAGGGTTTAAGCTTCGGCTTAGGGATTAGGTTTAGGGTTTAAGGTTTACGGTAAAGGGATTAAGGATTTAAGGTTTAAGGTTTAAGGGTTTAAGGTTTGGCTTAGGTTTAGGGTTTAAGGTTTATGGTTTTAGGATTTAGGTTTTAGGGTTTAAGGTTTTAAGGTTTAACGTTTGGCTTAGGGATTATGGTTAGGGTTTAAGGTTTAAGGTTTAGGGATTAGGGTTTAATGTTTAAGGTTAGAGTTTAGGCTTATGATAACAAAAATCTTAAATCTTAAACCATAACCCTTTATATACCCTAACCAAACCAAACCCTAAATGGAAAAAAAATAAATAAAAATGAATGAAAAACCCAAAAAACATCCAAAGCCCGTAACAGTGCTTAAACAACATTTCAAAGGATTAAAACGAAGTCATCACCGGTTACACCCTAAACCCTAAACCCTTAAACCTAATCTCTAAAACCTTAAATCTTAAACCCTAAACCCTAAACCCTAAACCCTAACCCTAACTCTTATTCCCTAACCTTAAACCTTATACCTTAAACCTGAACCTTAATCCCAAAGCCTTAAACCCTAACTCTAGCCCTATCCCCAATCCCTAAGCCTAACCAAAAACCTTAAACCAAAAACAATTGTCTCACTTAAACCTAACCCTTATCCTAAACCTAATTCGAAACCTTAAACCCTAACCTCGAGTTTCTAACCTTAAACCTTAACCCTAAAACCTTAAACATTATACACTAACCCTAATCGCTAAACCATAAACCATAACTCTAATGCTAACCCTAATCGCTAAGCCTAACCTTAATCCCTATGAACGAGAAACAAAAAAATTATTTATGAATGGAAGAAACATGAAATGAAGACGATAATCTCCATACAGATGAAGCATCAACTATTTTGAATCCAAACAAAAATTTAAAAAAATATAAAAAATAAAAAATATTTTGTTCATAAAACTGGTACCAGTTTATGAACAAAACATTTTTTATTTATTTTTATTTTTTAATTTTTTTGGATTCAAAATAGTTGATGCTTCATCCTTATGGTGATTATCAAGTTCATTTCATGATTTTTCCCTTAAAAAATATTTTTTTTTGTTTCTCGTTCATAGAGATTAAGGTCAGGCTTAGGGATTAGGGAGGATAAGACCATTTTCTAAGTTAAGGTTTAAGGTTAGGCTTAGGGATTAGGGTTAGCATTAGAGTTAGGGTTTAAGGTTTAGTGATTAGGGATAGTGCATAATGTTTAAGGTTTTAGGGTTAAGGTTTAAGGTTAGAGACTCAAGGTTAGGGTTTAAGGTTTCGAATTAGGTTTAGGGATAAGGGTTAGGGTTTAGGTGATACAATTGTTTTTGGTTTAAGGTTTATAGTTAGGCTTATGGCATGGGGATAGGCTAAGAGTTAGGGTTTAAGGTTTTAGGGTTTAAGCTTCGGCTTAGGGATTAGGTTTAGGGTTTAGGGTTTACGGTAAAGGGTTTAAGGTTTTAAGGTTTAAGGTTTAAGGGTTTAAGGTTTGGCTTAGGGTTTAGGGTTTAAGGTTTATGGTTTTAGGATTTAGGGTTTAGGGTTTAGGGTTTTAGGGTTTAAGGTTTTAAGGTTTAACGTTTGGCTTAGGGATTAGGGTTAGGGTTTAAGGTTTAAGGTTTAGGGATTAGGGTTTAATGTTTAAGGTTAGAGTTTAGGCTTAAGGTAACGGAAACCTTAAATCTTAAACCCTAACCCTTTATATGCCCTAACCAAACCAAACCCTAAAAGGAAAAAATAAATAAAAATGAATGAAAAACCCCAAAAACTTCCAAAGCCCGTAACAGTGCTTAAACAACATTCCTTGGGATTAAAACGAAGTCATCACCGGTTACACCCTAAACCCTTAAACCTAATCTCTAAAACCTTAAATCTTAAACCCTAAACCCTAACCCTAACTCTTATTCCCTAACCTTAAACCTGAACCTTAATCCCAAAGCCTTAAACCTTAACTCTAGCTCTATCCCTAATCCCTAAGCCTAACCAAAAACCTTAAACCAAAAACAATTGTCTCACTTAAACCCTAACCCTTATCCCTAAACCTAATTCAAAACCTTAAACCCTAACCTCGAGTTTCTAACCTTAAACCTTAACCCTAAAACCTTAAACATTATACACTAACCCTAATCGCTAAACCATAAACCATAACTCTAATGCTAACCCTAATCGCTAAGCCTAACCTTAATCCCTATGAACGAGAAACAAAAAAATTATTTATGAATGGAAGAAACATGAAATGAAGACGATAATCTCCATACAGATGAGGCATCAACTATTTTGAATCCAAACAAAAATTTAAATAATATATAAAAAATAAAAAAATATTTCGTTCATAAAACTGGTACCAGTTTTATGAACAAAACATTTTTTTATTTATTTTTATTTTTTAATATTTTTTTTATGGATTGAAAATAGTTTATGCTTCATCCTTATGGTGATTATCATGTTCTTTTGATGTTTTTTCCCTTCAAAAATATTTTTTTTGTTTCTCGTTCATAGGGATTAAGGTCAGGCTTAGGGATTAGGGAGGATAAGACCATTTTCTAAGTTAAGGTTTAAGGTTAGGCTTAGGGATTAGGGTTAGCATTAGAGTTAGGGTTTAAGGTTTAGTGATTAGGGATAGTGCATAATGTTTAAGGTTTTAGGGTTAAGGTTTAAGATTAGAGACTCAAGGTTAGGGTTTATAGTTAGGCTTAGGGCATGGGGATAGGCTAAGAGTTAGGGTTTAAGGTTTAAGGTTTAAGGGTTTAGGGTTTAAGCTTCGAGTTAGGGATTAGGTTTAGGGTTTAGGGTTTAGGGTTTACGGTAAAGGGTTTAAGGTTTTAAGGTTTAAGGTTTAAGGTTTGGTTTAGGGTTTAGGGTTTAAGGTTTATGGTTTTAGGATTTAGGGTTTAGGGTTTAGGGTTTTAGGGTTTAAGGTTTTAAGGTTTAACGTTTGGCTTAGGGATTAGGGTTAGGGTTTAAGGTTTAAGGTTTAAGGTTTAGGGATTAGGGTTTAATGTTTAAGGTTAGAGTTTAGGCTTAAGGTAACGAAAACCTTAAATCTTAAACCCTAACCCTTTATATGCCCTAACCAAACCAAACCCTAAAAGGAAAAAATAAATAAAATGAATGAAAAACCCAAAAACTTCCAAAGCCGTAATAGTGCTTAAACAACATTTTTGGGATTAAAGCGAAGTCATCACCGGTTACACACTAAACCTAAACCCTTAAACCTAATCTCTAAAACCTTAAATCTTAAACCTAAACCCTAAACCTAACCCTAACTCTTATTCCCTAACCTTAAACCTTGAACAATCCCAAAGCCTTAAACCCTAACTCTAGCTCTATCCCCAATCCCTAAGCCTAACCAAAAACCTTAAACCAAAAACAATTGTCTCACTTAAACCCTAACCCTTATCCCTAAACCTAATTCAAAACCTTAAACCCTAACCTCGAGTTTCTAACCTTAAACCTTAACCCTAAAACCTTAAACATTATACACTAACCCTAATCGCTAAACCATAAACCATAACTCTAATGCTAACCTAATCGCTAAGCCTAACCTTAATCCCTTGAGCGAGAAACAAAAAATTATTTATGAATGGAAGAAACAAAATGGTCTCCATACAGATGAAGCATCAACTATTTTGAATCAAACTAAAAAACTATTTTGTTCATAAAGCTATTATGAACAAAACTGGATTCAAAATAGTTGATGGTGAGCATGTTTTTCCTTCAAAAAACTCATAGATCTTAGGGATTAGGGAGGATAAGACCATTTTCTAAGTTAAGGTTTAAGGTTAGGCTTAGATTAGGGTTAACATTAGAGTTAGGGATTAAGGTTTAGTGATTAGGGATAGTGCATAATGTTTAAGGTTTTAGGGTTAAGGTTTAAGGTTAGAGACTCAAGGTTAGGTTTAAGGTTTCGAATTAGGTTTAGGGATAAGGGGTTAGGGTTTAGGTGATACAATTGTTTTTGGTTTAAGGTTTATAGTTAGGCTTATGGCATGGGGATAGGCTAAGGAGTTAGGGTTTAAGGTTTTAAGGGTTTAGCTTCGGCTTAGGGATTAGGTTTGGGTTTAGGGTTTACGGTAAAGGGTTTAAGGGTTTAAGGTTTTAAGGTTTAAGGTTTAAGGGTTTAAGGTTTGGCTTAGGGTTTAGGGTTTAAGGTTTATGGTTTTAGGATTTAGGGTTTAGGGTTTAGGGTTTTAGGGTTTAAGGTTTTAAGGTTTAACGTTTGGCTTAGGGATTAGGGTTAGGGTTTAAGGTTTAAGGTTTAGGGATTAGGGTTTAATGTTTAAGGTTAGAGTTTAGGCTTAAGGTAGCGAGAAGCCTTAAATCTTAAACCTAACCCTTATGCCTAACCAAACCAAACCCTAAAAGGAAAAAATAAATAAAAATGAATGAAAAACCCCAAAAACTTCCAAAGCCCGTAACAGTGCTTAAACAACATTTTTGGGATTAAAACGAAGTCATCACCGGTTACACCCTAAACCCTAAACCCTTAAACCTAATCTCTAAAACCTTAAATCTTAAACCCTAACCCTAACTCTTATTCCCTAACCTTAAACCTGAACCTTAATCCCAAAGCCTTAAACCCTAACTCTAGCTCTATCCCCAATCCCTAAGCCTAACCAAAAACCTTAAACCAAAAACAATTGTCTCACTTAAACCCTAACCCTTATCCCTAAACCTAATTCAAAACCTTAAACCCTAACCTCGAGTTTCTAACCTTAAACCTTAACCCTAAAACCTTAAACATTATACACTAACCCTAATCGCTAAACCATAAACCATAACTCTAATGCTAACCCTAATCGCTAAGCCTAACCTTAATCCCTATGAACGAGAAACAAAAAAAATTATTTATGAATGGAAGAAACATGAAATGAAGGCGATAATCTCCATACAGATGAAGCATCAACTATTTTGAATCCAAACAAAAATTTAAAAAATATAAAAAATAAAAAATATTTTGTTCATAAAAGCGGTACCGGTTTATGAACAAACTTTTTATTTATTTATTTTTATTTTAAATATTTTTTGTGGATTCAAAATAGTTGATGCTTCTTATATGGTGATTATCATGTTCATTTCATGTTTTCCTCAAAAATATTTTTTTGTTTCTCGTTCATAAGATTAAAAAGGTCAGGCTTAGGGATTAGGGAGGATAAGACCATTTTCTAAGTTAAGGTTTAAGGTTAGGCTTAGGGATTAGGGTTAGCATTAGAGTTAGGGTTTAAGGTTTAGTGATTAGGGATAGTGCATAATGTTTAAGGTTTTAGGGTTAAGGTTTAAGTTTAGAGACTCAAGGTTAGGGTTTATAGTTGGAAGCTTAGGGCATAGGGGATGGGCTAGAGTTAGGGTTTAAGGTTTAAGGTTTAAGGTTTTAGGGTTTAAGCTTCGGCTTAGGGATTAGGTTTAGGGTTTAGGGTTTACGGTAAAGGGTTTAAGGTTTTAAGGTTTAAGGTTTGGCTTAGGGTTTAGGGTTTAAGGTTTATGGTTTTAGGATTTAGGGTTTAGGGTTTAGGGTTTTTAGGGTTTAAGGTTTTAAGGTTTAACGTTTGGCTTAGGGATTAGGGTTAGGGTTTAAGGTTTAAGGTTTAAGGTTTAGGGATTAGGGTTTAATGTTTAAGGTTAGAGTTTAGGCTTAAGGTAACGGAAACCTTAAATCTTAAACCCTAACCCTTTATATGCCCTAACCAAACCAAACCCTAAAAGGAAAAAATAAATAAAATGAATGAAAAACCCAAAAAACTTCCAAAGCCGTAATAGTGCTTAAACAACATTTTTGGGATTAAAAAGCGAAGTCATCACGGTTACACCCTAAACCCTAAACCCTTAAACCTAATCTCTAAAACCTTAAATCTTAAACCTAAACCCTAAACCTAACCCTAACTCTTATTCTAACCTTAAACCTGAACCTTAATCCCAAACCCTTAAACCTAACTCTAGCCCTATCCCCAATCCCTAAGCCTAACCAAAAACCTTAAACCAAAAACAATTGTCTCACTTAAACCCTAACCCTTATCCCTAAACCTAATTCAAAACCTTAAACCCTAACCTCGAGTTTCTAACCTTAAACCTTAACCCTAAAACCTTAAACATTATACACTAACCCTAATCGCTAAACCATAAACCATAACTCTAATGCTAACCCTAATCGCTAAGCCTAACCTTAATCCTTATGAGCGAGAAACAAAAAAAAAATTTATGAATGGAAGAAACATGAAATGAAGCGATAATCTCCATACGAGATGAAGCATCAACTATTTTGAATCCAAACAAAAATTTAAAAAAAATAAAAAAAATAAAAAAATATTTTGTTCATAAAACTGGTACCAGTTTATGAACAAAACATTTATTATTTATTTAATTTAATTTTTTTGGATTCAAAATGATCTTCTAGTTGATGCTTCATATGGTGATTATCATGTTCATTTCATGTTTTTCCTTAAAAATATTTTTTTGTTTCTCGTTCATAAAGATTAAGGTCAGGACTTAGGGATTAGGGAGGATAAGACATTCATTTTCTAAGTTAAGGTTTAAGGTTAGGCTTAGGGATTAGGTTGTTAACATTAGAGTTAGGGTTTAAGGTTTAGTGATTAGGGATAGTGCATAATGTTTAAGGTTTAGGGTTAAGGTTTAAGGTTAGAGACTCAAGGTTAGGGTTTAAGGTTTCGAATTGGGTTTAGGGATAAGGGTTAGGGTTTAGGTGATACAATTGTTTTTGGTTTAAGTTTATAGTTAGTTAGGCTTAGGGCATGAGGATAGCTAAGAGTTAGGGTTTAAGGTTTAGGGTTTAAGGGCTTAAGGGATTAGGTTTAGGCTTAGGGATTAGGTTTAGGGTTTAGGGTTTTTACGGTAAGGGTTTAAGGTTTTAGGGTTTAAGGTTTAAGGGTTTAAGGTTTGGCTTAGGGTTTAGGGTTTAAGGTTTATGGTTTTAGGATTTAGGGTTTAGGGTTTAGGGTTTTAGGTTTAAGTAAGTTTTAAGGTTTAACGTTTGGCTTAGGGATTAGGGTTAGGGTTTAAGGTTTAAGGTTTAGGGATTAGGGTTTAATGTTTAAGGTTAGAGTTTAGGCTTAAGGTAGGAAACTTAAATCTTAAATCTTAAACCCTAACCCTTATATACCTAACCAAACCAAACCCTAAAGGAAAAAATAAATAAAAATGAATGAAAAAAACCCCAAAAACTTCCAAAGCGTAGGATGTTGATGCTTAAACAACATTTTTTGGGATTAAAAGCAAGTCATCACTGGTTACACCCTAAACCTAAACCCTTAAACCTAATCTCTAAAACCTTAAATCTTAAACCTAAACCCTAACCTAACTATTATTATAACCTTAAACTTTGAACCTTAATCCCAAACCTAAACCCTAACTCTAGCTCTATCCCAATCCATAGCCTAACCAAAAACCTTAAACAAAACAATTGTCTCATAAACCTAACCCTTATCCCTAAACCTAATTCAAAACCTTAAACCTAAACC
>JABEVN020000427.1:0-32152 GCA_013146195.2 Codonopsis lanceolata | reverse complement strand
ATGCATCTTCTCTTGCGGTTGTTTTGTATCTTTGCTATTCTTGGATTCGGTAGCCTCCCAAGCTACCTATACTCCCTTCCTAATTTGGCAACCCATTGCTCTCCCATTGTTTTCAAAAATCAGCATGTTGCTCCTTTAAGCTACTCCATTGTAGCTGCTCTTACACACCACACACCATCTGAGAGATCGGCTTGTCGACCTACGGTTTTGCAACTTCATTGTTGTTGAATTTAATAAGCACCAAAGACCATTCAAAGACTCTAATTTTAAAGACCAACCTTCCATATGGACGATTCTTTATAAGCAAAGATGGAAAAGGAGATGAAATTGGAGATCGAATAAAGTGCCACAAGAAAGATCGACAAGAATAAAACCCAGGCCTCCCCAAGTCCCAAACCCGATAATCTTGATAAGGTGTTGACTAACAATGGTTAGCACACGATGAGGACAAGTTGTGTAAAATGGCTTTGAAATTCTAATGGGTTTCTTTTATTTATTTTTGTACTTTAATTGTGCTTGGTAGTTGGTAAATTATAGGGTATATGAATGAGAGTTTTCGCACCTTTCAGGGTCAGGTGCTTACTTTTCCTTTTTTTGTGGGAGAATTTTCTTTAATGCTTTTCTGTGGGCTTCAGCTTTAGGTGCTTTTCAAGGAGTGCTCATCAGTGATCTTTTGACAGATTGGAGGGTGGTTCTTCATTAGTTTCTAGCTTTCTCTGTTTCCTTTTTTCTTTTGTTTTGTTTAGGAGGATGACTTGTTTGCTGTTTCTGTATATTGTTCTCTTGATCTAATAAGTCTCTGCTTTTATCTAAAAAAAATGTGTGAAACAAACTATTGTTGCCTGTTTTAGTTTAATTGCCTCTGATTTTCTTTGTTTTTTTTTTTTGTTTTGTTTATCTTTAATTTTGTATGGAGAGAGGAGAGAGAGATGGGCTGGGTGAGAATGTGGGGCTGTTAGGGAAGGAAAAAGAAAGAAAGAAAAGAAAGACTCATGTATTTTGTTGCATTCCGTCATTTTACACGTCTCCATTACTTCAAACTAATGGAAGATAGCTTCCCAAGCAATTTAGTACCACAAAGAGGGTATTCCTCAAAAGTAACACAATGCCGTAGAGCTTGAAAAATGTGATACGAGGTGAATAGCATTGGAGTTGGATATCTAATTACTGAAATTCGAACACAAATTATAAAACTCCATGACGAGGCTTTGCATAAATCGTCTAGCAATTTGAAGTTACATTGTGCTGCTCATTTGATTGTATCGAACCGTGGTCTAGATAGCTGTTTCTTTCCATACTTGTCACTTTATTCCTGAGGATTAAGTGTATGCAAAATCGCTGAAGGATATATGTGTTGATGCCACAGATTAATCTAAGCTACTGTGCAATCACGGACGTGGGGCTGTGCATGTTGATGGGAAACTTGACGTGCCTCCAGGATGTAAAGTTGGTGAATCTGACTAAAGTGACGGTGAATGGGTTTGAGCTTGCACTTAGGGCCTGCTGTGGTCGAGTAAAAAAGGTGAAGTTGCTTAGTTCCCTTCGATATCTTCTTTCTGAAGAGATAGTCAATACCTTGCGGGCAAGAGGCTGCCGGATTAGATGGGATTAGGATGACCGGATGCACCAATATGTCCCAAAAAAAAAAAAAAAAACTAGTAAGGATGTTGGTGTTTTCAGCATTCGACTTTTATGGAATTGGTTATATAACCTTTTTGGATTTTGGTTTGGTGTTTGTGTTATCCAGCTATCCTATTGTTAATTATAGTTTGCCTCTTTTAAGGTCTTAACAAATTTCTTTGATTTAGAGTTTACCAAAAAAGTTGTTTGGTATACTTTTGGAACTCCTTAAATTAGTCTACACTGCACTTGCAATGCCTACCTATGCTCTTACCTTGAGTAGGTCTCATGAAAACTGTCTGGAATCTTAATTGTAAAGCAGACCCCATTTTCTCACAGCTCAACCCATCAATATACGGTGGTTGGGTAAGGAGGATTCGTCTTACAAAAAATATCCGTAGCTGCTTACCCAAGTTTTTGTCTCATGCCAGTTGTTCCATGAATCCAAGTTTGGAGTTTTACTGTTATTCCTAAGGGGGTGTTTGGAAAGACCAAAAAACTAGATAGTGGACTAGGTTTACCTAGTTTGGTTATTACTTATTGCATTATTTCATTCCAGCAATCTCATTTCTACTGCCCCTATTGCTCAACCTTTAACCTTCCTCCTATGAAAAAGCTATTTGCACCAAAGAAGCAATTGACAGGAAAAGAGAAAGAGCTTAAAGCACAATAAAAGCTAGCACTAGAATATAAATTATATGCCAATGTATATTACTCACCCTTCCGTTCCGGGCAAAGACTTTCCGTTTGAAAATTAATTTTTTTAAATGACATTTTTAGTTGCTCATTAGTAATAAAATGACTCTTTTAATTTTTGAAAGTATTCTTTAAATGAAATATCCCAAAATAAAATAGTAAACTATTTGCTCCATCTTGTTGCACACACAGCAATTAATAAAAGCTAATTATTGGTTCAAATGTAATCTTTTAAGAAATCTAATGCATACATTCACATGTGTAATTTGTAAAGGTAGTTATTCTTTCTTTTTTTGTTTTCTCATTACACAAACTACAACTATTAGGAGACAAATTTCTAATTAAAATACTCGGTATGCATGCTTATTGATATTGTTACTGTGTCATAATTACGGACAAGAAGAGCTGGCGTATCAAATTGTGTTTTATTTAATTTTATTTACGAGGAGAGGAACTATATAAATCTCTTCTATGTTTTGTATGTCGCGAGTTTGAACTTTGAATTTGATCAATACAATATAGTGACTAGTCGTAGAACGCTACACCTAGTTATTAAGGTCTAACAATCAAGAATTTGTACAACGCGATATACACATGGTTATGGTGTCAACGCTACTAAGGCCTAACAATCAAGAATTTGTACAACGCGATATACACATGGTTATGGTGTCAACGCTACTAAGGCCTAACAATCAAGAATTTGTGCGAGCGTTGATATAGACATATGCAATCATGAAGCCAGATTTTTTGTAATTAGATTCACTAGTAGCCTTCCCTTTCATAATACAAGCTCTGGTTAGAACAGTATGTCACTTAATTGTGGAAGATTTCTGTAATTAGATTCACTTATCCTGAAAGACAAACCCAAGAATATATATTAGCACCCCACACTCTACCTGGAAGCATCACTTGAACTTTCTCATCACAAAAAGAATATTTTTTTTTAATCTCTAAAAGGATAGAATTATAAATAAAGCAAAACTTTTCTTTCATTGCAAACATTCCCATAAGACCCCTCGTTTTCCACATAAATATACATCAACACCACCTTCCCCTTCTAATTTTCCAATGGCATTCTCCAATTTCCTTCTCACTCTCATTCTTTTACCTTTACTTTTAGTTGTCTCCCATGAACCTTTTCCACAAATCCAAAACCAAACCATGGAAGCCATGATTATTCAAGCTTGTGACAAGATAGAAGACCGTGGCCCATGCCTCTCAAACTTACGATCCAGGCTTGAACAAGATTCGGCCAATAATCAAAACCCTACTTCGGTCCTTAGAGCTGCACTCGAGGCCACACTCAATGAAGCAAGACTAGCCATTGATATGGTCACAAGGTTCAATGCCTTATCAGTAAGTTCTCGCGAGCAATTCGCTATCGAGGACTGTAAGGAGCTCTTGGATTTCTCCGTTTCCGAGCTGGCGTGGTCCTTGGGAGAGATGAACAAGATTCAAGCCGGCTCGAAAAATGTTCATTACCAAGGAAACTTAAAGGCATGGCTAAGTGCTGCACTAAGTAACCAAGACACATGCCTCGAAGGCTTCGAGGGCACTGATAGACGCCTTGAAAAATTTATCAAGGGTAGTCTAACACAAGTCACACAACTCATTAGCAATGTTTTAGCTTTGTATACTCAATTACACACCTTGCCCTTTAAACCCCCTAGAAATGCTACAATTTACCACGAGAACATGGATTTTCCAAAATGGATCACCGATGGCGAGAAAGATCTTTTACTTTCTAGTCCAAACGGAATGCATGTGGACGCGGTTGTCGCATTGGATGGCACGGGGCGTTACCGTTCGATTACACAAGCGATTATCGAGGCTCCGAATTACAGTAATAGGAGGTACGTTATATATGTGAAGAGGGGAGTTTATAGGGAGAATATAGATATGAAGAAGAAGAAGACCAATATTATGCTTGTAGGGGATGGAATCGGAGCCACCGTGGTGTCAGGAAATCGTAATTTCATGCAAGGATGGACCACCTTTCGAACAGCTACAGTTGGTAAGTGCTTTAATCTTACTTTCTATGCCGTAAAAACCTTTTCGTATCGAAAAAATTAAATCTAAAATGTTAATGAACTCGTTTATATTTTTGTTGTTTATAGCTGTTTCGGGCAAAGGGTTCATAGCCAGGGACATGACATTTCGAAACACGGCAGGCCCACAAAACCGGCAAGCGGTTGCACTCCGTGTGGACTCGGACCAGTCTGCGTTCTACCGATGCAGCATGGAAGGCTTCCAAGACACACTCTATGCTCACTCTCTCCGCCAGTTTTATCGAGAATGCAACATCTACGGCACCATAGACTTTATTTTTGGCAACGGTGCGGCTGTCCTTCAAAATTGCAAGATTTTCACTAGGGAGCCTCTACCATTACAAAAAGTCACCATCACGGCACAGGGTCGTAAGAACCCTAATCAGAGCACGGGGTTCTCAATTCAAAACAGTTATGTTTACGCCACCAAGCCGACTTACTTGGGGCGGCCCTGGAAAGAGTACTCGAGGACTGTGTTCATGAACACATACATGAGTGGGTTGGTTCAGCCCAGAGGGTGGCTTGAATGGTATGGGAGCTTTGCTTTGAGCACATTGTGGTACGGTGAGTATAGAAACTACGGGGCTGGTGCATCGTCGTCTGGAAGGGTTCGGTGGCCTGGCTATCACGTGGCAATGGATGTATCGACAGCTAACTTCTTCACCGTTGGACATTTCATCGATGGGATATCGTGGTTGCCAGCAACGGGTGTTAAGTTCTCCGCAGGTTTATCAGATTAATGAATTAATTCACCACATAAATGAGAATGATGTATTATTAATACCAACATTTCAATATAATTCCTCCTCGAGATATGATGAAAACTGGAAAGGCAAAAACAGGTTAACTAAGCCCTATCGTAAGAATGTAAGGCATCCCCAATTTGGGTCCAAAGTTACACCAAATCCATTCCAACCCAACCCCCAAACCTCTCCCCAATTTGAGACCATGAATAGTATCACCCCAAATTTGGGGCAACACTATTCATCTAACCCCAAATTGGGGTTGATGGGACCCACTACTTTTTAAAACAAAAAATTGATTTTTAAATACAAAAAATTATTCATAATTTATATTATGAATTTAAAAATATTTTAATTGATTAATAACTAATAATAGCTATGTAATAAATATAAATATTAATAATGTAATTTATTTTAAAGCATTGAAAAAAGAAAAATAAATTATAATAAATTGATCTATTATGTAAATTGAAAATAAAAAAAAGACATACAACTTGCAATTAAAAATTATATACAACTTGAAATAAAAAATGACTTACAACTTGAAAATAAAAATGACATACAACTTAAAAATAAAAAATGACATACAACTTGAAAATAAAATATGGCATACAACTTGAAATAAAAAATGACATACAACTTGAAAATAATGTATTGCTTGCTTTATCATAATGTATGTGTTTGTATTTATCAAATTGTTTGTAATTTAAAATATATTAAATTATTAATTTTAATATATAATTAATTATATAAATAATTTTATAAAAATAAAATTATTAAATATAATAATTATTAATTGTGTAATCTTAATAATTACAATTTTAAATATTATAGTAGAAAATTAAAATAGAATATACTAAGGAATATTCTTTTTGGTGTAAGATTTGGTGTGAATGGTTGAAGTTGGAATAGTGGATAGTGCTGAAACTCCCCCAAATTTGGGTAAGTTTGGACCCAAATTGGGGTTTTTGGGTTGGAGATGGTCTAAGGGCTTGTTTGCTAGTTAGACTGGTATAAACGGGGAATAATTGTGGGCCGGTACTTTTTTTGTGAAATAGTCATCGCGACAGTTCACTCCCTTTTTATTTAACCGGTGAAGTGTTTTTTCATAAATTTGTTTCAAAAATACCCTCTTTGCTTCCACACTCTCTTTAATCGTATGTCGAATTCAAATTTGTTTACTTTCTCTCTCTCTTTTGCACTTTTTTTTTCTCTCTCTGTGTTCTGCATTTTCGGTTAACAATTCCGATGGAGATGATGCTTCAAAATCATCTTCTAAGATGCTTTTTATGATTAAGAAGATGTTTTTTTTATGATTAAGAAGATGCATTTTATGATTACATATCATTTTTTATTTTGTCTCTTTTATGTATTTTTATAGTAAGTAGATTTCGTATTAAGAAGATGTATTTTATGGTTACGTATCATTTTCGATTTTGTCTCTTTCATGTATTTCTATCGTAAGTAGATTTCATATTAGTCCAAATCGATTCTTTATGTTGATTCTTTATATTGATTTCACTATTCCAGTATGGGCGTCGTTGCCTATGATGTGGACGTCGTTGCCTAGATTCTGGACGTCATTGCCTATGATGTGGGCATCATTGCTTATGATGTGGGCATCGTTTGGGCTGTGGCTAATGTTTTTCCTTGAGCTATGATGCTTAGTTTCCTTGGGCTATAATGTGCGTGTCATTTGGGTAGTTGCCTATGATATGAGCGTCGTTGTCTGTGATGTGGGCGTCGTTTGGGCAGTGACCAATGTTTTTTCTTAGGCTATGATGCTTAGTTTCCTTGGGCTATAATGTGGGTGTCGTTTGAGCAGTTGCCTATGATGTGGACGTCGTTGCCTAAGTAGTGGTCAATATTTTTCCTTGGGCTATCATGCTTAGTTTCCTTGGGCTATGATGTAGGCGTCGTTTGGGTAGTTACTTATGATGCTTGGTTTCCAGACCTGCTTCTAAAGTGGGCGTCGTTTGGGCAGTGGCCAATGTTCAAATTTTGAGCGATGTCCAATGTTTTGCCTATGATGTGGGCATCGTTGCCTATGATGTGAGTGTCATTTGGGCAGTGGTCAATGTTCAAATTTGAGTAACATCTAATGTTTTGAGCGATGCGCAATGTTTTTCATTGCGAGACCCAAATTTGGGTAGTGGCTTTGTTCGCCTGCCTTTCCTTTATTAAGGGTATCTTCGTCATTTTCCCCTCAAAAGTGTACTGTAGCGGTTTAAAACAAATATATGAGACTTTTCCGGTTAACATTTCTCCACGGAGGCCGACGATTATCACCCTATAAACGGTATTATTAGGAATAATTTGTAACACTCTACACTCTCCTATTTCTTTATTTAACCGAAAAAGTCTATTTTTCTATTTTTCTTCCTTAAATGGCCTTCCGTATATTAGAGACATAAACATACATACGTAAAAATATACCTTTCCTTCCTTTCTTATTTATTTCTCTTAGATTGAACCAAAAAGTGCTTCCTATCCCTTGATTAATGGGCTTAGTTCCTTCTTCATCGAGCAATAAAAATGTTGCTCCATCTCTAATGATATTATAAGAATTGCAGAAAATTAGATCGATCTTCATCTTCCGCATAATTCAAGCGAGACTGAGAACGAGATATACGAACTAAGTCTAAATCAAGGGAATCGCTGTAACTTTAGAGTTCCGATTAATGAGAAACTCAAAATCAGACAACTAGTTGATAATATTTATGATTAAGCAACAACAAATCTATTTTCTGCAATACCCAAAATTCGGCAAATCTAATTTGTGCATTGTTGCATCCGATGTGGACATCGATGGTTGCGATGTTGGCGTCGGTTGTTGCGATTCTTGTGTCAGATGATGCAAATTGAGGTATTTTCAGATGATTCAAGTTGCATATATGGCTTGCTTACAACAAACATAGAGTTTTGGAGAAGAAGTCAGAGAGCAGGATGTGAGTATCGTTAGAGTGTGGTTTGTGGGTATACAGAGAAGCTTTGAGGAGGAAAAGGAGAGGAAAGACTGAAGATGAAGAGAGAAAGCATAAAATGGGGAAAGGGATGATGAAATATGTGGGGGTGAATTTAATGGCTGATGTTTTAGATTGTTTGGATAAGTATAAAGTGTATGACTTTGAAGAATTGAAAGAGATTGCTTGGATAAGTATAAAGTGTATGACTTTGAAGAATTGAAAGAAGCAACCGATGAGTTTGATCAAATATGGGTGATTCAATGGTCTGTGTATAAAGGTTGTATTGATGGATAACTCTATGCTATCAAGAAGATGAAGAGGAATGCCTATGAAGAACTTAAGATCTTACAGAAGGATTACTGGATACCACCTTAAACAAGTATATAAATATATGAAACAGTTTGACAGTGGGTTCTAATCGATGCCCAAATTTAATTACCGATGTCCAATTTTTATATTACGATGCCCAAATTTGGGCAGAGATTTTTGCATTGCGATGCCTAAATTTAGGCAGTGGCTTTGTCTTTGCGCATTTTCTTCATTAAGGATATTTTCAACATTTTACCCCCAAAAGTGTACTTAACCGGTTGAATAAAAAGAAAGTGAACTGAAGATGTTATAATTTCCACAAAAAGGAACGGCCCGATTATCTTACCATCCTCGATCGCTATTAATCTTCACTTGTATATCGGATATGATTTTGATATTCAAAATGTCTATCCCAATTTTTTTTAGTAAGGACGCTAATAATACAACCTTCCTCCTTTGAATTAATAATGAGAGGATAATAAGTTTATCTGGGTAACTCGTACTATTAGTCCTGACTACTTATTGTGTACCAAATATAAGATAACTTGGCTTATTAATCTAATTTGGTCTTAATCCTAACTACCAAACGATGATTAAGATCATAAACAACCCTTTGATTTATTTGCTAGTCCGTACATGGAGTACGGCACAATAACTTAACTCAATTCACTAAGTTGAATAAACGAGTGAGTTTGATACAAAATAAATATATTTAGTTGAAAAAACATGCAAGTTTAATACGAGTCGTTCATTTAAAAAAATTACGCTGAAATATACAAGTTTGAAGGAGAATTAAACAATAAATACCTACTTTTATAGATTTGTATGTATTTATTTATTATTATTATTTTTTAACCAGGTTTAATCCTGAGGTAGTAATTCCGACCCCTCATTGCTACTATCAGGGAAATCGCGGGATGTACCCGAATGATACAGGGTTTGAGAACATGTCAACTAATAACATACAGCCCAACTTAAAAAAGAAATCGCTTCACCAAAGTATCGAACCTACGCCTGTTGCATGCCTTTTAAATCTTACGCCCCTTTTTACCACTTCTGCTATACCCGAGGGACAGATTTGTATGTATGTATGGCCGTATGGGTAGACACATGAATGATTTCTTAATAATTGACACCCAAGTCCAAACTAGCTTCGACTTTACTATTAGCCCATGTCCAGCTTTAAGATCCGGTGTAAAATACTCCCTCCATTCCTTAGAAATTTTTTTAAAAAAAGTTATCATTTTCTTTTTGGATAGTTCAAAAAAATTGTTTATTTTCTAGTTTCTTACTCGCTCTGTTTTCAAATAATCATCTTCTTTGATACTGTTTAAGAAAAAATAATTAATTATATTATAAATATGACTGTAATGTGTGGTTTCCTTTAAAAACGAAGGGAATATTTTTTAAAAGTTTTTTAAAAATCATTTTACCCTTAATTTGATTATCACTTTAATTAATGGTCTGACTCTCACAAGTATATATCATTGGAAAAAAACACACTGTCTCAATATTACTCACTTTGTTCTACCAAAAAAATTCATGTTTAAAAAGTCTAATAATTAAGAAATATATATTTATGTCATTGAAGTTTGTCATAATTACAAAAATACTAAATTACCACCAATATGTTTTAATATAAGTGGAGGGTAAAGATGAAAAATTATAGAAATTGTTAACATAATTTTTGAAAGTAGACTTTTCATGTGAAACATCCTTAAAATAATATGATAGATTTTTTGTCTGAAACGAGAAGGAGTATAATAAAGTAAGTCATATTTTCTTAATCTAATTATCGGGCCAAACCGAACAATCTTTTTGAGAACGAAGGGAGTAATGTTTTTTTGTGTCCCAATTGTATTATTCTAAAATTATACTCCTTCCGATCCTAAACAATTGTTCAACCTTCCTTTGTTCATTCATTTCAAAAAAATATTATTGTTTTTAAACTTTCATTTTAAAGATTTTTTTTTAGCATTTTAGCCTAAATATTTCTTCATATTTTAATAATGACCACATATGCATATACTATATCAATATTTATAACTCATTCAATTAGTTTTTTTGAAGGCAAGAACTTAGAGAATCGATCTTGCAGGTATTTTATATAACACGGATCATGTTGACCCGGCATGCAGTGTGTTGATGGATTGAGTTGTGAAAAAGTGAGGTTCCGTCTTACGTATTAAGATCCGATAGAGGCTTGCTTAGGTTGACAAAAACTTAGGAAAAACGACCTTATGAGTTTTTTTATAAGACGGATCTTCTGACCCAACTCACCGTGTGTTGGTACCTAGTGGAGTGAATTTTAGGCTTCGTCTTACGAATTAGGATCTACAAAACTCTATGGTGTCGTTTGGTAGCCAGGGTTAAGGCCAGATAGGATTAATAAGCCGAGTTGCCTAATGTTTGGTACGCAATAGGTGGTCGGGACTAATAGCACGAGTTATCCGGATAAAGTCATTATCCCTTCACTATTAATACCAAGGGGGAGGGTGGTATTATTAGCGCCCTCACTAAAAAAAATTGGGATTAACATTTGTAATCTCAAAATTACCCCTGATATACAAGTGAGGATTAATAGCGAGGGCACTAATAGTACTGAGATTAATAATACTGCTTATCCTTGTCCGACTACCAAACAAGTACTAGAGAAGGTTTGTGTTACAATACAACTCATAGTCGCACATGTGCAATTGACTAAAGCTATTTAGGGGCTGAGATTGATTCCTTTACTGAGATCATACGGTCATTATCGCTCCCCGAGTTCACATGTGTGAAAGACGGTTGAGCAACTACCCCCTCTCTCTCTCCAACTCCCCCCACTATTCACGGTTGGTGGCTGCTAATCCTTCCACTCACGTCCCTTTTCTTTTCGATATTTTAATTAATTAATCAATTTTATGCAAAAAAATTCGTAAGTTTTGTAATTTGAAATATTTGTTTTTTTTTAAATTGTTATCGTAATTAACTTAATCAATTTATTTTTTGAAACTGAATCCCAATTTAATTTATGTCTAAGTTTTAAATATTTCTATTTTAATTTTTTCCTTTTTAATTGTTATCGTAATTAATTTAATCAATTTAATTTTTTTCCGACCCGCAATTTCGTATACAAATAATTTTTTTTTAAATCGTTAGTTTTGTAATTTGAAATATTTGTTTTTTTTTCTTTTTAACTATTATCATAATTAACTTAGACAAATTATAAGTAAATATTAATTCATTTCCACATTATCTGCTTCATTTATTGATAAATTCACAAACTGGCGCCGTGCCATTAGCACGGCCAAGAGTACTAATCTAATATACAATAGAGCTCATACTCACACATGTGCAATTGACTAAAACTATTTAAAGGTTGAGATTAAATTATCTTAAAATATTTAACCGTTGAGATTCACTCTCACTTTCACATGTGTGAGATTAGTTCTCTACTTCTAACACCCTATTTGTTTTTTCCTTATTACAAAGTTACCCCCTATAATTAATATTATGAGCAGTCAACCCTTTTCTTTTCCCTATATTTTCTCTCCACATTACAAAGTCACACCTTGCGATTATTAATCTTTTGAACAATCACCCATTATAAAACATTAATCTCAGTTGATTGACTGAGGCTGTCTGGCGGTGGGGATTGATTTCAGTCACAAGATCTAACGGTCATGAGTTAGTTACATATAACTCTTTACAAATAACCTCTTTCAATTATGAGTCGAGTTCGAATAACACCTCTTAATTGTAACATGTTTTTTAATCAGATATAGGCACGGACATGAAGATCTAGACACCTTCTATTTAGGTACTATCGTTTTAATTGAAATACCGTGTCACAGGCACGGGCACGAAGATCTAGTATATAACTATATCAAATCTTTCATAATTTGAAACCCAACTATGATCCATACTCCTGAGCTATGGTTTAACTTAAGAAACTGGTATCAGTTCGGTATCTCCTTAATTATACTACCTTCATTCCGAGCAAAGAATCTAATATTCCATTTTTGATATTTTATTTAAGAAGTCAACTTTAAAAAATAAAGGCATAAAAGTATTTAACAACAAGAAACGAAAGGAGTAATTAATAAGTTGTCACCTCTCTAAGTACTCAACATGATCATAGCTTAGAGCATCTCTAATGTTAATGTGAATGTGAAAAAATTTAAATGTCACCTAGGATTTCCACTATTTTTTAAAGAAAAACCTCTACAATGCAAGTGTGGATGATGAGTTTGGACATAATGTGACAACCAAATTTCTTCACATTGTGGATAACAAAGTCGAACTTTCACATTCTACTTGAAGGTGTGGATACATCCTAGTAATTATTTTTTTAAAACTCTCTCTATTGGTTGTTTTCTTTTCTTTTATTTTTTTGTCAAAGATTATTTTAATGATGGGATGTATGCCAAATAAGCTTAAATCTACATTTGCATTGGAGAGATCTATTTTGATTGAATATAAACAAAGAGAGAAAAAATGACACATATGATTGAGAATGTAAATTACACACGACCACGTAGGATTAAACTCACGGTTGCATTGGTGATGCTCTTAGTTTATACTCTATTTATTCCGACACTTTCACCACTCTTTGCAGATCCACACTATCAAATATTCCCTTCGTCTCAAAATTAATGTCCGGTTTGACTTGACACACTGATTAAGAAAAAATAATTGACTTGATTATTAATACAATAGTGCTAGCTTTACCACTACTTCTACCACTATTGTTACCACTAAGCTTTAGTGAAGGGTAATGTTGTCTTTCACTAAAACACATTTGGCCTTCACCTAGGCTTAGTTGTAACAATAGTTGTAGAGATAGTGATAAACCTAACATTATTGTTATTAATATTGGAATAGTGTGTGGTTTCCTTTAATGCCCATGAATATGTGACCCAAAATTAAAGTAACAAGAAAAAGTAAGGGTAAAGTAGTAAAAGTGATGTCCTAAAAAGAAACTTTCAAAGAAGACAATTTTTTTAGGACGGACGAAAAAAGAAAATAGGTTTAAATCTCAATTTGGTCACCCTACTTTCGACCAAAAGTCATTAAGCGCACTCTACTTTTTTTTCCCTCAATTTAATCACTCTACTTGGCTTCGGCATTCAATAAGGTCACTTGAGTCATTTTTGTCCGTTATGTTGGATGGAAATCATTGAAAAGACCAAAATACCCTTATTAAGTTAAAGGGTTTTACTCTCAATGTTAAAAGTTGAGGGTTCAAACTAAAAAATAAAAACTAAACCCAAACAAAAAAGGTTTAAACCCAGTAAACCCAACTGTCCTCACTCCTTGTCTAGCTTTCAACCTAGCTTTCTCCGTCGGCAACCGGTTCCACTAGGCTTCACGCACACGTCACCACTAACCCACATGTTTCCATCAAATCGTGCCGTGACTAATTATAAACCCCAACGACTCGTCAGAAAGCAAACGCCGCGGCGGAGCACCGGCGGTCATAAGATGAACCGGCCTTTCCAATGGACATCTGTCTTGGGAATCGATAACAAGTTGAGCACAACAGCGCGCGCCGCGTGGGTGACACCATCTCGCCTTATCGCGTCGTATATCGCGGACACGTCGACTCTCACGGAGGCATACGTTGGTCCATAGCGGCGGCCATTCCCGAGTCAAACTCCACCCGTTTGCGTGAAACATTGGTAGGGTCCACAAAATCACCGGTTGTTTCGATGCGGCTCTACTCGAGGAGAGTATCAACGGTCACAATGAAGCGTTCCCGGTGATCGTGAACCACTCCGCCGGAGATGAGGGGTATTGGGCGGAAAGAAGGAAATTGCTTCGACGACGAGGAAGGACCGGTGGTCAACGAAGAGAAGTTTTGATTCGTTGTGACGAGTACGGAATCTGCAGAGGGCGTCAATCGGGGTTGATAGTGTTGAGCACGGCGCCGGCCATTGGAACAGCAAGTGGAGCTCGTACATGGCGGGTATGTTGGGAGCTAAAAGGAGACGACATGACGCGTTTCTTGATGCCGAGATGGGAGATGGATGAGGCGAGTTGGAGGCATCGGTGGTGGGTCTCCGACCAGGTGTGGGACTTGTCGTTGTAGATGATGGAGGGACAGTCGCCGTAGACGGTGGCAGATCCTTCAAGGAATCCAAGTGGAGTTAAAGAGAGAAGGACGCCACTGAGAAGAGAGAAAGAGAAGAGATGGGTTTGAAAATTAAAAATTGAAAATTATATTAAAAATATTAGTAAGGGTAGTTTTGGATTTTCATAAATTTTTTAAAGTTTTCAACAAAAAAATTGGACGGAGTGATGAATTTGATATTTATGTCCAAGTAGGATGATTAAATCGAGGAAAAAAAAAGTAGAGTGAACTTAATGAATTTTGGCCGAAAGTAGGGTGACCAAATTGATATTTAAACCAAGAAAATAAGACAATAATTTTGGGACGAAGGGAGTAATAGATATGCCTCCATACATGACGATTATGACCGGAATTCAATTCATTATTCGTTGACATCAACTCTGTAATATACCTAAATTTTGAATAAAAATATTATTTACGTTAATTTATATTGTTTTAGGTTGGCCTTACATGTTTGGGCTTATTTTTGATTGTACAGTAAATTCCAAAATTGAATATATTTTATTTTTGTTCGGCCTTGAACCAGTGAACTCTTTTGATTGGGCTTGGCCCATTATTTGATAGTTAGTGTTAAAAAGAAAATTGCAGGCCGTCCACTTTTCAAAGTTTTAATTAGCTCTAATACCGTTTTTTAGAAAAAATTACAAGCCGGTACATCTTTAAAACATGTTTTCAAATGAATCAAGCTATTTTTTAGACATATCTTTTAGGTACAATTTTGAGGCAAAAATACGTCACCGACCTTTGTGTCTTATTGTCCCCAATTTCACACCCGTTCCTCTTCAACGAGTTCCTTCGTCGAATCCTCCCCCAAATCATGAGACTCTCTCTCACTTAAATACGAACCCTAACCTGACTTTGAAACCCTAAATCCCTAGCACAACCAACCATAATCTTCATCTTCGACCATAAATCGAAGTAATTATGTTTGAATCCATCTCCTACCACGATGCATTGATTCTTTCCTTGCTCGCGCGCACCACAGCTAGCAAATCTCTCTTGGTCGCTCAATCAAACCCAAAGTGAAAATGCGGTCGATTCAGTTTCTGATTCAAGATTCGTAAATGACTTTAGAAGAGATGGTTGCGGTGGTAGGTCTGGGGGCGGACTTTTAAATTCGTTAAATTTGGAGCTGGTTAGGTCAAATGAGGATCGGGAAGAGGAAGATGCTGTTGGTTTAACAGATGAAGTGTTGGCATTCACGATGAATATAACGCATCATCAGGAGACGTGGTTGGATTTCCCTTTATCGGAGGACGAAAACATGAACGGTATGTTATTGATTTAATTCATTCTCTACTTAGTTGCAAATTAATAGCTTTAGCATTTTCCGTTAGGTTATGAATTGGCGAGAGAGTACTCATTGCCATTTAGCTTGCCTTTTGCCTTTATGTGTGATTGCGGTATAATGTAGCTACTAGCTAGTATAATGTAGACTTTATGAAGGGTGTTTGAGGTAGACTTGTCTTTGAAAGGTTTGAATAAATGTTTTTTTGAATGGGGTGCACAAAATGGACTTGTAGTAGCCAAGTAAGTTCATGTTTTATTTTTCATTTGTAATCTTCTTGAAGAAATGGGAACTCAAATCTGCAGTTCATGTTCTAGTGATTTCTAAGTTGTTGGTGTTTTGATTCCATATTTTTGAGTTATCTATGAAATATATTGACTACTTCAAGGCAATTTTCCTGCCACTGTTTTATGCATTTATTTATTTCAGTTTTGATCGAAAAATCAAACATAGACTTGCATGTAAAGAAAACGTTGGGATCTGAGACTTGATAATCAAGATGATTAGTTAATGTCATTGTTTTAAGTTTAATCTTTTGACTGGGGTTCAATGAATCAATTCACAACCACCCTCAGTCGGAAGTCGCAAGTCCAAAACAGATTAGGAAACCTGCAACGAGGACGAGGAGAAATGGTTGTATGTTTGATGACACATATTTAGAGTACGGTGGAGGTGGAGCCATAATTAGGATGCATCACCCCCAATTTGATTCATGTTTTAGCCTATGCTTTTGAAGGCTTCTTAGCAGATTCTTGTTTGCTTCTGTTTTCCCGATGACTAAGCTAAAGGCTGATGCCTGTGAGAAACTATATAACTCATGCAACAGTAGTTATTCTTCTCAAGTACACAAATTATTCATCTTGAGCTGCCAACATGTTTCTTTCTCGCTGTATCCATGACTTATATATTTAACCGTCAGATCTTTTCTTGTCATGCTCTTGTAAAGTTCATAGCTTTTCGAATGAAAGAACTTATCACTCATCCTTGGTGTTTGCAAGTCACGCTATCATCATCTTTGATCACAACATGTTAATGATGACTCTGATACCTTAATGGCCGGATCACAGAACACATTCAAACTAGAACGATGACTCTGATACCATATAACACCAGTAATTGTGTTTTGGAAGAAGTCGTTTGTATTGACGTTTGGTCTATATATATAGGACGTCTACAAGAATACAATGAAGAGTTGTTGTATTACATGCAAAAAGGGTCCCGTGTTAATAGAATTTGATGTTTGATACTAAGCTTGCTGCAATTCTTGCACAAGGCTATTAAAATTTCTCCTTATAAGGAATCCATGTTATATTAAACCGAACCATATTATTTTGCATTTTGTGCATGAGCATATTATATATGAGGATTTCATTTTTCAGTACCCTTGTTGACTTTACTTTGGCATTGCTACTATTCAGGTGTTTTCACTGTTTCTGGGATATTAGATTCATTCGTTTACCATGGTTAAAGGCAATCAAGAAGAAGATGGAAATCGACAAGTTCGGTTAATGAGTAATGAGCATTGGTTATGTATCTCGACTGTATCTTGGTCCAATAGCCGTTAGAAGATGACATATTGGAGAGAATCAATTCCAGAGAAAAGGAATGGACTGAATGCTCCATACAAGGTTCTTGGACGTAATTTTTTATTTATTTATTTTTTCATCTTATAATTTTACAGATCTGTATAATATGTAGAATAAATTAAAAGAACTTTAATCATAGCAATCATAGTTGCTTTGTTGCTAACTTTTATTTCCTTGATTTTGTATTTGCATTTGCAATATCAATATCATTCGTTTCAAAGAAAAAAAGGCATTTCTAATTTGGCTCACTGTGCCTAGTATTGATGCTGATAAATATATGGAAAAGATGGTGGAAACATTTATTTTGAAAGGGGATAACAAAAAACAATGACAAATTTATTTGAAAATATGATAGTTAAATGTTTTTGTTTATTCCATGTTTGTGTTAGTGTATTTTGTTATGTCATCGTAAAATGTTGAGGTTTTTTGGTCTTAAATAAGCTGTGGAAACAGCCCTGATACCAAGCTTTGGTATCAATTTTTTTTGAATTTTTTTTTGCTTGAATAAATTGTCAAAACAATCCTGATGCCAAGCCTTGGCATCAGCTTTTTTTGAATTTTTTTTGCTCGAATAAACTGTCAAAACAGCCATGATGCCAAGCCTTAGCATCAGCTTTTTTTGAATTTTTTTGGCTTGAATAAATTTTCAAAACAGCCTTGATGCCAAGCCTTGGAATCAGTTTTTTTTTTGAGTTTTTTTTTTAAAAACTTGAATAAATTGTCAAAACAACCCTGATGCCAAGCCTTGACATCAGCTTTTTTTGAATTTTTTTTGCTTGAATAAATTGTCAAAACAGCCCTGATGCCAAGCCTTGGCATCAATTTTTTTTTCTTGAATAAATTGTCAAAACAGCCCTGATGCCAAGCCTTGGCATCAGCTTTTTTTGAATTTTTTTGGCTTGAATAAATTGTCAAAACAGCCTTAATGCCAAGCCTTGACATCAATTTTTTTTTACTTAAATAAATTGTCAAAACAGCCCTGATGTCAAACCTTGACATCATCATTTTTTGAATTTTTTTGGCTTGAATAAATTGTCAAAACAGTCCTGATGCCAAGCCTTGGCATCATAATTTTTTGATTTTTTTTTGTTATGAAAATCTGTAAAAACAATCCTGATGCCAAGACTTGGCATCAACATTTTTGTTTTTTTAGGCCATATGACTTTTTTCTTCATTAATGACATTTTTGTCATTGGGCAACCAATTTGTAGTTATATGAAATGTCCAAAAAATTGATGGACCTAGATGAAAACATGTTTCAAAAATTGTACCAACTTGAAATGGGACATTTTTTTAATAGAAAAATACACTTTTCGACGAGAAAAGACAATGATACTCTTAATGAGCATGAGGCACGCTACATAAATAAATCGCGGTGCATTGACTATTAAACCGCGATTCATCAATTTTATTACATTAATTTTTACACTGCGATTCAATAGTTTAATTGCCTAGTTTAATTGCACCGCGATTCATCAATTTTATTGTATTAATTTTTGCATCGCGGTTCAATAATTTAATTTGTCTAGTCTAATTTCACCGCGATTCATCAATTTTATTGCATTAATTTTTACACTGCGGTTCAATAGTTAATTGTCTAGTCTAATTGTACCGCAATACCAACTTTTATGTACCGCGATAAATTAATTTTTGAACCGCGATATATATACATAATCCAAGTTGCACCGCAGTATCAACTTTTATGTACCGCGCTAAAACAATTTTTGAACCGCGATACATAAAATATTATATAATCCATTTTTGCACTGCAATACAAAATGATAATGAACCAGATCATTTCTTCCACCTTCTTTTTTCATCTCCTCTGTCGTAAGCCTTCTTCCCTCCCTCTTCTCCTCTGCGTTCGTCCTACAAAAAAATCTTTCAATCCAGCACAGATCTATTACAGGTAGATCCTCGTTTTATTGCCCAACAATGGTGATTTTCGAATTCAAAGTGTGTTGTCGGAGCTGTTGAAGGAGACTATGACATTTTGGAACAATATATTTAAAAGTGGTCTTATGCAGTTGAAAAAAAAAACAGTCAACTTTTGAGGTTAAAAACTTTGAAAAAAAGGACTAACCAGAATTTTACCCTAGATAAAAATAAGGACAAATTGCGGGTCTATCCACTTTCCAAATTTTCAATCGTTTCAGTCCCGTTTTTTTTTCAACCAAAAAATGACACTTGACAAAAATATTACTATATCCTTAATGAGACTGAGGCGCGTTACGAATATGCATTGCGATGCATCGATTTTTGCACCGCGATGAATCAATTTAAATGGAATCAATTTTAATTACAAAATCCAATTTTTGAACCACGATACATAAAATATTATTTAATCCATTTTTGCATCGCAATACAAAATGATTATGAACCAGACTATCTCCTCTACCTTCTTTTTTCATCTCCTCTATCGTAAGTCTTCTTCTGCGTTCGTCCTACTAAAAAATCCTTCAACCCAGCACAAATCCATTACATATAGATCCCCGTTTCATTGCCCAACAATGATGATTTTCGAATTCAAAGTGTGTTGCCGGAGCTGTTGAAGGAGACTATGACATTTTCGGAACAATATTTCTAAAAGTGGTCTTTTGTGGTTAAAAAAAAAGAGCGGTGAACTTTTGAGATTAAAAACTTTGAAAACGGGACCAACAAGAATTTTACCCTAAATAAAAATAAGGACAAATTGCGGGTCTGTCCACTTTCCAAAGTTTTCAATCGCTCTAGTCCCGTTTTTTTTTTTCAACCGGAAAATGACACTTGACAAAAAGATTACGATATCCTTAATGAGACTAAGGCGCGCTGCGGATATGCATTGCGATGTATCGATTTTTGCACCGCGATGAATCAATTTAAATGGAATCAATTTTAATTATAAAATCCAATTTTTGAACCGCGGTACATAAAATATTATCTAATTCATTTTTCCACCGGGATACAAAATGATAATGAATCAGACCATATCCTTCACCTTCTTCTTTCATATCCTTTGTCGTAAGCCTTCTTCTTCCCCCTCCTCCTCTGTCTTTGTTCTACTAAATCAATCCTTGTTTCTTTGCGCAACGATTGTGATTTTCGAATCTAATGTGTTTATCAGAGTTGTTGAATGAGACAATGGCATTCTTGGAACAATATTTCGAAAAATGTCCTTTCATAGTTGAAAAAAAAAAGACGGGATACCAGAGGGATTAAAAACTTTGTCAAAGGGACTGATCATAATTTCACATAAAAATAACAAACAAAGTAAAAAGTTGTTTTGAATGGGGTCCTTGGACATGTTTTTTTGGACCAATTTTCCCCCTGCCACTGTTAGCGTTATATTTTTCGTCCAATATTATTTCAAATGCCAAAAATACCCTCACTAAAAAGTTTAATATGGGCACTTTTCAAAATGTTGGAAATATAGGGCGTTAATGTGTCAAATTCAAAAAAGAATTCATCTTCAACCTTTGACAAAATTACAAAAGCGTGGTCTAAACTCCATTTTCAACCTTCGACTTTCTTTCACCTCTGTCTCCAGCGCTCTGCTCGTCATAGCCGCCCGCTCTAAGTTGCCCCAACCCCAGTCATCTCTGCCCCTCCGTCATCATCTCTCTCTTTCTTATCTCACACTTATTCTGCCCAAATCTAGTCGCCACCCATCGTTTTTTCCAGATCTAGCGAGGGAAACACTAACAATTTGTTTCTGTTTCTGTCCTTTCTCTCTCCGAACGGCCTCGTTTCAAGTAGAATCTCTCGAGAATGAAAATCTTGATCTGGGTATGCAAATTTACTGGTATGCTTTCCTAAAATCACAAAGAAATTCACAAACCCATCAAACCCACGGTGGGAATTGAAGCTGGAGTCACCGGAATTTCGGCTACAATGGTAGAGGCAACAGGGCGTCGCCGGTACGAGAGGCTGAATTGGGGTTGCCGATAGGTTGAATAGAGGCTAGAGAATAGTGGGCCCAGTTAGGTGAATGTCGAACTAGGGTAGAGATGAACATTCAAACAAAATTGGTGATGAAGAGACGTAAGGTTGAGTTACGACGGTGACTTGGGGCTGCTATGGGGGAGGCGATAATGTGCTGGAATTGGGACAGCAGTAGGTGTTGGCAGTGGCGCAAGGAAGAGGCTATGACGGCGAGGTTTAGGGTTGTAGTGGCCGCCAAGGAGAATGACGGTGGAGTTGGGTTTCAGTGGTGGCGGGCTTTGGGTGGAGATGACCCCCTGTGGATTGAATGGGGGAGTGGTTCCGGCGAACTGCAAGGAGAGATGGACAACGAGCTGGAAAAATGTCGTTGGAGAGGAGGACGATGGTGAAGGAGAGATGCAATGAGATGTTGTTTAGACCAAGGGCATTCGGCTACAATGGCGGAGGCAACAAATTGTTGATGAACTTCATCACTGCCCCTCCGTTATCATCTCTCACTCTCTCTCTTATCTCACACTTGTTTTTGTTTCTGTCCCTTCTCTCTCCGATGGTGGAGGAGGGATGCATATTTATATAAATCTTTATAAATAAATCTCAGCTTTCATCTGCTGTATATGGATCATGTGCTTGTTTAGACCAAGAGCATTCTCGTCAATTAAAACTAAAACAGACGGTACAACTAACGCTAACGGTGAGAGGGGGCAAATTGATCCAAAAAACATGTCCAAGGACCACCTTCGATTGTTTTTTTGTCTGAGGACCAAAATATTATTTTTCGACAGGGACCAAATTATTATTTAATTCTAAATAAAAATAACAAAATGAGTAAAAAAAAGTGGTTTACGGTCATTTAAAAAAAAAAAGAAAAGAAAAAAGGAGGCGGCGCATACACAGACTAGAAGAGGAAACAGAGAGTCCGTCTTTTGTTTTCACAACTCCTTGAAACCCAAAAAGAGAGAGTGATTAATCACTAGCCAAACATAGAGAGAGAGAGAGAGACGGTAATTTTGAGCAAGGGATTTTTCCAAGAGACGACGGGCGAGAGAGAGAGAGAGAGCGGCGAAGTATCGAACGCAGTATTGCGAGGTAAACCCCTTTTTTCATCATCTTCTTCTCCGTTTTGAATAGAAGTATCTCTATTTTCTTTTGTTGGTACGATATAATTACGATTTGTGGCGAAACACCGAGGGGGGAGAGATGATTACTGATGGTAATGTTTGCTGGGCTGTTGATGATTGTGTGTTGAAAAGATATCGGGAAATAATGCGTGTGAGTGCGAGCAGAGGGGTAGTAAGTGGTTTTGTTGGCTTGATTTTAATATTGATAAGAGTGGGAGAGAAAGAAAATAGAACTGAGAATGAGAGAAATACAAGGAGAAGGGAACAGAGGAGGAAGAGAATGTGGACAGAAGAAAAAGAAAAGAGAAAGAAGAAAGTGGAGAGGGTGCTGGAAGCCTGGAAGGAGTATTGAAGGAAATAATTAATAATTAAAAAAAAAACTATTATATTGAATTACAAGTCAAAGATTTCAACAAATCCAAAAGTTAAAGAGAACATGGGATAGATTCATCCCCTAAACTGGGGTGCACTAAACTTTTAGAAATTGCTCCCAAGCATAGTTGTCAAAGAAGAGAGGCTCCAAGAAAGGCGATATGTCCAAATTTGAGGCGAGGAGCGAGGCGTTAAAAAGAATGGAAAAAATACTAACGAAAAATATATCCAAGTATATAACTTAACAAATATCAATAAAACATATTATAAGTGAGCATAATACATGAAACTAAGTTCTAACAAAATATCAATAACATAAATTTTTCATTCATAGTTGAAATTTCAATGCTTTAGATGAACTTAACTAAAAATTCAAACAATAAAATAAATAGTTATCAAAGTAAATGAAAATAAAGCCATGGAAATCAAAAGATAACCAAAGTTATGGAATGTAATAAGCAAATGAAAATAAAGCCATGGAAACAGAAGTTACAGAACATAGTAAAAAATTAATTTTTGAGACAATTTTTTAATTGAGACAAGTAATTTAATGAAAGGAAACAAAACATAACAAGTAATGAAATGAAACATAACAAGTAGTTTTTGTAATGAAAGGAAACAAAACAGAACAAGTAATTTTTGTAATGAAAGTGTTTCACATAACAGAACAAGTAATTTTTTTAATGGAAGTGTTTCACATAACAGAACAAGTAATTTTTTTAATGAAATGAAAAAGAACAGAACAGAACAAGTAATTTTTTTTAAAAGAACATATTAGGTCTACACTTAGTTTTTTAAAAAAGAACAGACTCTACACAGTCAAATAGAGTTCAAGGCTTCAAGCACAGTCAAACAGAGTTAAAGAAATAAAAAAAAAATTGGAACATAGTAGAAGTAGTGAACTAAGAGAAGAAAGGAGAGTTTACATGGAACACGAAGTCAAGAAAGCCGAAGATCGATGGCCACAGTTAAAACACTTGAAGACGAAACCCTCCTTTCAGTTGGAACCCTCCTTGAAGTCGAAAGATGAAGTCAAAGGCCACAGTGAAGTCGGAAAGCTGTGATGAGCACAAGATTTCCACGAATTTTCCCGGGAATTTTCTTTTATTTTATGCTATTTTTGAATTAATTATGCTTTGGAAATATTATTATTTGTGTTTTTGTGCTTAATGCTTTTATAGGTTTCCATGCATAATTGTGCTTTTATACTGAGTTTAAGTTCGAGGTAATTCCGGGCTTAAAAGTTGATTTGGAAAGTATTTGGTCAATGCCCGTTAAGTCCGTCAAGGTTCCAAGGCATCAGAGTAATGGAGGCTAACGGGAAGGAGGATCATTTTGCAAAGCTGGCGGCGCTAAAATTCAAGACTCAGGGCACCGGAGCAATTTAAGAAAAAGCCGGCGCAATGTGCGTTGTCGAAATCGCCACTTGGCGCTGCCGCCTCACCACTAAGCGGACCCGCGGTCTTCTTCATGGATCGGGTGTCACCCGATTCTGACCCGCGTGTTCCTGACCCTCCAGCCCACCATTTCACCCGCTCTATCTCTCAGTCTCACCCGTTTCCAGAATGGAGCGACCCGCGCCTTCCCTCCTGGTTCAGCCCAGCTCCATGCCGCGACCCAACCTTATTTGTCTTTCCCTTTCAGCCCTTATTTCTCCATTGCTTTGCCGAAAATACCCCTGTCTGTTCGGCCCTCTTGCTGCCTCCTCCATTTTGTTTCCAGTGAGCTCTTTTTTTCGAACAACAACAGCCCCATTTACGGGCATTAGCCCTAAATGGGGCACCAGCCCCATTTTCATTATTTTCATCCAAAATCTTTGATGCTTGATCACCATTGAAGGTTTGGAACATCAAATCAAGGGCCAAGGACGCACTTACAAAAGATTTCAACCTCGGATTCGCGATTTTTCGGTTCAATTCTTTCTACTCATATTTTTAGATATTTGTTATGGTTTCTTGGGTTGATTGATTTTGTAATTGTTGAATTGGTTTGTGCTTCAATTATTTATGGAATGCAATTAATTTTTATGTCAAATGTAGTGATTTAATTTAATTTATCTCTTTATTTAGTATATAAGCATGTTGATTATTATTTCGTGAAATTAATGCTTTTAATTATCTGGCCAATAATTAAATGATTTTAGAAATATTTAGGATCCGCGAGAGCTACCTATTTATTTCGGACCAATCAATTTAATAGTTGGTGTTTTGTGACACACACCGATAGCCGTTATGAGACTAGGTTTGACACGCGATCGAACCACCTTAGCCATTCGCGAGGTCGGGGAGGTTAGGGTTGACTATAAGATGCGAAAGCCCGTAGTTAGCCAATTTAGCAGTCTCGGCTACCAACATGACTTGTAGAAAAATATAGAGAGTTTCTTTTTGCAAAGTATTACCCATGCGCTTGGTTATTATTGTGTGTGCTTCATGCTTTAATGGCGTAGCGAACCATTAGTTGATCACTAGAATGATAGGATACGAAGCGAAAGCCCTTCCTGTTATTCCGAAAATCACAATAGCAGTTTGCGTGGCGTGAGACCGAAAGGAGATCGCGCGTAGATAGTCGTAGGATGCTTGTTTACACATGCAGTTATGTTCTCTCCTGTGTTATGTGTTGCGATGATATGAGCCCGTAGCAAGGTTGAGAGATAGCTAGATTTGCTATACGTAGCGAAAGCCCGTAGCGAATAAAATAGCGCGTCCGACTACCAAGACTTGAGTTAAAGAAAAGCAAAAAGAGAATTAAATTAGAACACCAGCTAGACTAGAAATTATGCATTCCTATATTTTTATCTTGCTTTGTTGTTGCCAAACCACCTCCGCAGTAGATTAGATTTAATTGCTTTTTTAGGTTGTTTATATTTTTAGATTTTAATTTAATTTATTTTCGCTCAAATATAATTAGTTAGCATAATTTTGGTACTTAGTTGGAGTGAGAATTACGCGCATTCCTCGTGGGATCGACTCGTACTTACGTACTTTATTACTTGATACGGCCGGGTAATCTTGCCCGAGATGCGTTCGCGCACATCAAGCTGCGAATCGATATCTAGGGCTCGTATCGAATTATCGATGTCGACCTGATTTCCTGCGTTTGAACAAATGGAGTCTTTTTGGGTATTTTAGTTTTTATAATATATTTATACTAACCTAAATCTACGTCGTTTCCAACTTAAAAAAAAAAAAAAAAACCATTGAGTGAATGAGTCGACTTTTTGGCGCCTCTCGCCTCAAAAAAAGTCCCCAAAGGCGTACGCCCAGCTTCTTGAGTCGCACATCGTCGACTCGCCCAGATCCTTTGAGGCGCCAATGGCTCGACTCGCCTCTCACCTGAGGCGCCAAAGGCGCTCGCCTTTGATAACTATGCCCCCAAGTTATAAAAGTTGTAAATAGACCCTATATAATTATATTAACTAAATATTCTAAGAATTGTTAAAATTATATGTTCAATTTTAAATGTTACTAGATGGTCCTTAAAGTTAAAATTGTGTTTTGTACTAATACTATACTAATTTAGAATCGGATAAGCGCGGGTAGCGGTACGTTGTGCTCAAGCTAACTTTTCGAAGGTAAGGGATTATGCATCATTTAGGTTATTTGAATTTTTTTATTCCAAATTGTTAAACTTTTGCTATTTCTTTGGCGTTTACCTTCCTTTGAAACGTGTGCCCTTGGTTTGGTATTTGATTTTGAATTATGTCGTCCCCGTTTTATTGTTATTCTGCATTTTAAATCTCGTTATAAATCTCACGTAATTGTTTAAACTCAATGTGAGATATTTTTATTCGATTATCATTTGTATTTGATTTTGTTGAATATATAATTTTTGAAAAATAAGACGAAAACCCGATGCTGGGTATAGAGCGACCATTTCCTCTGTTAAGACGACTCTACATTGGGTATAGAGTGACCATTTAGCGTTTTAGCAACACTACACCATAGTTGAAGCTCCTTGGAGCCACTTATTGAATATGTCTAAAATGACCGCTTTCGAGATCATAACATCCTCCTTAGTATTTGATATTGATTTGATTTGATCCCGTGAACTTAGTATTTGTTTCTTCGATACATGGGTAATTGATATTGTCGAAGTAAGAAAAATCAATCCTTTTGATAATTCCAATTTTGACATTATATGTTTGTTTGACTTTCTTTTTGGTCAATACCTTAGAAATTGGAGGGGTTATATATAGACTTACTGAGTTTTGTTCGTTCACCCGTTTTCTACTCTGTTTCTTTCAGGACATAAGTAAGGAATTGGAATTTTGGTATGGTTCGTGTGGACCCAGGTGAAGAGAATAAGACTATAGTATGTTTATGGATTTTGTTTTGTAATCTTTGAATTGAATTTGGGAATTTATTAAAATATGTGCTTTTGAAATTGTAAGGATTTATGTTTGGTATTTGATCGGGTTTGTGAAAGTCAAAGGATACATTTCTTATGTATATTGGGTTTAGTACAATTTCGAAATAAATGATGGGTGATGTGGCGTTACATGGGCCCATGTAGTTGGCCCCAAGTTTTGGGGCGTTACAAACTCAAAATTCTCTTTCTCTGATCAAGGGCTACAGCCTCGTTTGGTACATCATTTTGAAAACAGAACTTTTTCAAAATGCATCGTTTTTAAAACGCGACGTTTTTAAAAAGTAGTATTTTAAAAACGTAATTTTTTTTCTTGTTAACATGCTTGAGAAATTATTTCAAAACACTATTTTCATAAACAGTATAGTTGTAAACGCAACATATTTTGAAAACGCTTTGTATTTTTAAAATGCTGCATCGAAATACTTTTAAAGAAAAAACACCGCATTTAGCGTTTTGATCAAAACGCTACACCAAACAAGCATTACATTAGCCTTGTCCTTGGATTGTCTGAAGCCACCATTCAAGCTCTCCAAGATTGCCAATCTCTGGCCAGCTTAAATATAGATTTCTTGTCTGAAAATATTATTGCTACTACAAATACCCTTCATAGTTTAAAAGCCGATAATTTGCAAACTTTGCTCACCGCAACACTAACCAACCAACAACAAACGTGTTTGGACGGCCTTGAAACTGCGAATTCAGCTCCAATAATTAGAAATTCCCTTTTAACACCAGTCTCTAGAATGGAAGCATGCATGCTATATAGAGTGTCACTCGTGCTTTTTAAGCATGTTTGGGTGCCCGATCATTAAAAAAAAAAAACCCGTAGATGGTTAACTGATGAGAGAAAGTTTGAATATTCCAATACTGATGAAAGGTCGGAGAGTCGAAGGAAGCTTCTTCAAGTAGATGGGAATCAAGTGAATGTGAGCGAGACTGTAGTTGTCAGCCAAGATGGAAGTGACAATTTTACTACCATCAGTTTTGCGGTGGCTGCAGCGCCAAATGTTACAGTTGCTAGCAATGGGTACTTTGTGATTTACGTAGTGGCTGGAGTTTATTTTTCCAAAAACAAGCACTACTTGATGATGATCGGCGATGGCATCAACCAAACTATAGTTACTGGTAATCACAGCATAATTGATGGTTGGACGACTTATAATTCTGCGACATTTGGCAAGTTAAATAACTTCATATAAGATACTATAGTTTAGTTTCTTAGATTAAATCCTTCTCACCCAGTATACATGTTCGACCGCCCTTTTTTTGTTTAATACTAACTGAACTTGTCAGTAATTTGTAAAATACTCTTAGCTGATTTTTTTTTCTTCGTAAGATCGCATATTCTTAGCCAAAAAATATATACAGTCAGAGTGTCACTCTTACGGGCTATTGACTCGATGATATTTTGCGTTGCAGCTGTGACTGGACAAGGATTTTTAGCGGTAAGTATAACCTTCCATAACACAGCAGGACTGATAAATCATCAAGCAGTGGCTGTACGAAACGGGGCTGACCTATCCACATTTTACAACTGCAGCTTTGAAGGGTATCAAGACACCTTATGTAAACTGTGATATCTACGGCACTGTCGTTTTCATATTTGGGAATGCAGCCGTAGTGTTCCAAAACTGCAACATATTTTCACGCCTTACAGTGCACAAACAATTCAATGCTATCACCGCACAACAGACATAAATCAGAACACAGGAACATCGATACAGAATTGTACTATCAAAGCAACTTAAGATTAATTTGGCACCTTTAAGCAATGGAACAACTCAAACGTACTTAGGACGGCCGTCGGCCATGGAAGGAGTATTCTAGGACTGTTTATATGCAGTCTTTTATCGATGGCTTTGTTAATCGAGCAGGGTGGCTTGCTTGGTCAGGGGATTTCGCACTAAATACATCATATTATGCTGAATACAATAACACTGGACCGGTGCCAAAGAGTTACATGGACGGCTTACCAAGTGATCAATGAGACAGATGCAGCTAATTTCAGGGTTTGAAGCTTTATCCAGGGAGATGACTGGTTGCCTGCTACTGGAGTTCCTTACATTGCACGAGTGGATTGATGATCTGAATAGCAACACATTAACCCCCTACTCTTTTTATTTTCGCTTTTTTCATTCTTGAATTTTTATGTTGTTTCTCGGAAATTTATAATGAACTTTTTTGTTTTTATCTTTTTGAGGATCGATATGAAAGACTGAAGATTTAGTGCGCTGTTGTCTGTTTCCAAGAAGCCCCATCCTGCAATGCTTTTGTGTATATGAAATTAAGTTATGCTTTTGCGCTCTTTTTTCTTTTTGTTTTCTGTATTTACTAGAAAGCAAAAATATTTAGAAAACAAACCGAAAATTGAGGCCCCAACAAGAGGCATACATAGCCTAATTAGAAATTGGAGTAATTAGGTAAATCCTCAGCTTGGGCCGTCTGTTCTTTGGGTAGGATATCTGGGCTTGTAGGCTTTGGTGAGGCACGAGAAAACACGAGTGGAAGTCGAGGCGAGGCCTCATGAAACCCTCGGCCTCCGGGCGAGAGTAAGTACCGTGTATGAGAGCGAATACCGTAACTCAAGGAAGAGGCGAGTGTATGAGAGCATGTACCTTTGTGGTGTATGTGACGGAGGAGTATTTATTGGCCCTTGTGTAGTTGAATCCGTAGGATTTGGTTTACGTGGTCACCTTGTTCAACAAGGAGTGAAACTCTAGATTTCTCGGTGATATCGGCCGTGATATCAGAATGGACAAGGCAAGTGTCCCGCCTACATACGATAACTTATGGGTGTCTTGGCTGCAACCAACTTGATGTCGCTTGCTCGATAAGCGAAAGGCCGTCTACATGATGGATGATGTATATGAATTGACCTTAGTTCGGGCAAGGCCTCGATCGGACAGCCGGGCCTATGTCCGACAAAGCCGTCGGAACGCCATGCTTATGGATTTGCTCTTCATATGCTCGGCCGGGCCTGTGGGCCTCAAGGCTCATGCTCGTGGCCGCAGCACGTGATGGTGGTTCGTGCTCGCTTGCGTGACTGATTTGGGCTAGGCATATCTACCGTGCTGGCGAGTATTCATACTCGCGGGAGCGTGCGTAACATCATAAGATTATCCTCAATCCAATTTCCGGCCGGAACACTTGCGAATTTTAGTCGTGCCAATGATCGGGCTAAGCTTCTTCGAAGAAGGTTCGGACCCTACCCCGCGATTAATTAGAGGCGTATCCAGAAGCCTTATCGCTCGGCGCGATGTCGGGGAGCGGCAGGCGCGTGAAGCGTCGAAGAGACCGGAAAAGGACGGAGCCTTTTCGAGGCGGCGCATTAAATGCGGCGTGAGTGGCCGAGGCGGCAGTGCCTTTCAATTTCCCAGCGTGTGGCTCGGCGGCGTATCTGCCTTTCGGTTCGGCACATTCTCCCATGCTTTCCTCGCCTATTTAACCGGATGCCTCCTTCATTCAAGCCTTCACGCTACTTGCCAGATTCTAGAGAAAAGAAAGAGAGTAGAGGCTCGGCGATTCTTGCCACCGTTCTTCCAGGCTGTTCGATCGCCGGTGCCATTGCAGCTTGAGCATCCTGATCTCACGAAGCAATCTTCATCGAAAACTAACAGTAAGTTCCTTTTTCGTTTTCATATGTGTCTATCTTTTCGCTTTTCTGCATTTTGTGCTTATTTTATTTCGAAGAAAGGCTTTTGCTCCTTTTACATTGAATTCTCTGGGCAAAGTGCATGCAGGGTCTTAGGAGGTCCCCTAAGTGAGATCGAGGAGGAGTCCTCCATTGTGTCTGTTGCAAGGCGAGGCGGGGGCCTCTTGAATTACCAGAGTTAGGGTTTTTCCCCCTTTTTTGGTAGTGTTCTTCGCAGCGAACATGATCTCGACCATGTTTTTTCCTCGTCTCTGTAGATGTCAGGCGGAGAGTTTTCGACAATGATCGAGAAGAGTTCGATTATGGCGGGCGAGGAAACGACCCGTTGAGTAGTGAGGAATCCCCATCCACGGGCGTGGTGTATGAGGAAGAGACATGTCCGTGGCGGTGGTCATAGCCATGGCGTCTCCGTGCGGCGTGGATCCCGAGGCCCATGCCTGTAATTACCTTATGCCGAGCTTGTCGAGGGAGAGGTGGAGCAGGCTGCGGTGTTGCCGGTGGGCCACGGGGCGAGGTGCCCCGCTTTGCTTGCCGAGGCATGGATGCCGAGGCTTGTGAGTGCAGCCGAGGAAGATTCGATAACATTCGTCGCGGAGAAGGAGGCAGCCGGGTTGATCGCCCGATCGATAAACCACCACCGTTGTCCTTGAGTCCTACTTTAGGATGATGTAATGACCTTGGGCCTCTTTAGATACGACCAAGTTGACGCGTGGTTTACCTCTATGGGTATAGATCTTTGGGGACTATCGAGTAGAAATTTTGTTCTGTTGATGGCGAGTTCCCGCGCGGTGAGGATGGTAAATTGCTTTTCTATGGACTTTTTCTGGGTTGGGCTCCGCTACCGTTGGATCCTTCTTTCTCGAAGTTTCGAGAACTTTTGCCCGATGCCTAGCGACTTTATGCTGAACACCTGATGGGCATTGATGGCGTATATTGTAGCGTGTCGATTGTTTGCGGATGAGAGCCTACCCTCAAAATATTTCGGCTTATTTATTTTGACCGCTTGATGCTTATGGTAGGGTTAATGCTCGGTCTAACTCAAGCTTTGAGGGTGCATCCGACGCCGGGCAAGGGATTCTTGGGACCGCTTGGGGCCCTGCGATCGAGTCGGAGGTTGGCCAATAATGCCAATGAGTCAAGCTAGCGTTCACGTCCCTCAAACTTCCCCGTGGCAGCCTTTCAAACCGGGGACCTTTGGTCGATCTAGCCGCTATCAGGAGGCTCTAGGATGTGTTATGGATGGGGGAAAACGGTTAGCCAAGAGTATGCATTTGGAAGGAGTGAGCTTCTCGCAATCTAGGAATTTGCGCTTAGTCGGGGTGCTCCGGGCACCCGCTTCCCAGGGGTTGA
>JABEVN020000426.1:0-32163 GCA_013146195.2 Codonopsis lanceolata | reverse complement strand
AATAAAATAATAATGAAAATATAATATGAAATATTATTTTTTCAAAATATATTATAATCAAAACCATGTACATTTGTAAATTATTTAACAAGTTGTTATTAAATGAACATAAGTTTTTAATTGTTTTTTAAATAATAAGGATATGTATGGAACAATCACTTGTACTCCTTCCACTCCGGGTAAAGTCTACTATTTCATTTTGGTATGTATCATTTAAAAAGTCCACTTTAAAAATTAAGACATAAAAATATTCTTTATTACTAATAAACTACTAAAGTTGTAATTTTCATAAAAAAAAATAATTTTCTCAAACAAGGACCGAACAAAGAAAGTATTTGAAATTATAAAATATAATTTCAAGTCAATTAATAATCATGTTCCCCAAAATTAAAACCCTCCACTTGACCCCAAAATCTAAATATTTTATTACCGCCAAAACACTCTTCCCTTTGTGAAATCCCTAAATCAACTATCTAAATCCTCAAATCTCCAATTCTCTCTTTTCGAGGTTATTCTTTGCGTCCAGCCTTTGCTCATCCTTCTCCATCGCCTCCAAATATTTCCCATAAACTTCTCTCCCCAAGATTTTACTTTTCGAGCTTTACTTCCTCCACACGGGTTTTTGCCAAATTCCTCTGTAGGTATTCCCCCAAATTAACTTAGACAATCCAATCGATAGAGAAGCGGACACTTTGCACAAGCAATTCGAGGAATCACTAAATCTGACACAGGTTACAATCTCTCTCTCTATCTCAATTTCTCTGGTTTTTTGGCACTTCCTGCTATTTGTTACTCTCTTTTTATGGCCACAACTCTTCAATTCTTTGTCATCTTCACAACCATTATTGTGTTGCTAATTCCACAAAAGCTCTTAATTTCTCAAGGTACGCTTCTCTATATATATGTGTGTAGTGTGTTTATACTACATGTTTTATTCGTGATTGTAAAATAGGGGCACACTAGTTTTCTCATTTGTTCTTTTCGTATTTCAATTTGTTCGTGAAACTTTTTTTATTTTTAGGGCAAGTTAGGATCTCTTAGTCTAATTTTTTTTTCAATTTCTATGCAAATTTGGGAATTTTCAATTTATCTTGTTATATAGTTCCAATTGACTTTCTAATATAGAAAGTATACTATTTTCTTGAGATGGAGGGAGTAAGTTGTCGTGTGTGAACATCTTATTCTAGCTTTGTGGGTGGAATTTTTTGGGAAAACAATCATGTGTGTGGATAAAAGAATGCTTTTTCCAAGTAATAGAAATAGGAGCTTCTGTGAACTGATAGGAAAGAAATCTATTTGCTCGATAACTTCTTGGGATTTTATAATTATCATAAACACACACATTTCTTCATTTTGCGTGCTGTAGAATTTATGACTCAGTTTCATAATGCTTCTAGTGAAGGTATATTGTATTGTACTTGTGTTCTTCAATCTTCATTGTCCATTTAAATGTAATAAAAACATAATTTTCTTCATACTGTAAAATATATACAATAGTTTATTAGGTTTCTGCTTACTGCTTTCAATTTCTGGATATTGCCGAAGACCTTATTAGTCAAAATACTGATCTTCGTGGATTTAATGTGATAATTTGGTTGTTGGGTTCAAATTTTAGGCCAAGTGATAAGTGCCAAAGGGAGTAACGAAAGACAATTAACGGTGATGATCTGTTGGGCAATGGCTACCTTGGGTTTCGAGGAATATATTGAGCCACTCAAGGCCTACTTGCTTAAATACAGAGGTACTTCTTTTACTCGTTCTAGTTGAATGTCAATGTGTTTGGGCATCTAAATTTTGATTTATACTTGTCTCGTTTGATACATTGATCATGGCTAATGGATTGACTTTTCATGTTTGTTTAAGTTCTTGATTGGAATGTCTATATATGGAATATGGAAATTGGTGCATGTTATGTTTGGTGCATTTATGTTTGCAATTTCCGTGTGGCCTGATGTCATTTTGTTATATGCAGTAGTATTCACATATAATACTTGGTCATCTCCCATATTGAGTTTGTAAAGCAACCATTCATTCATAGTATAAAATCTTGTTCTTCCTTTCTTGTTTCCTTGTATCTTCTTTATCCCACATGGGATTGCTAATGAAAACTTGTGGAGCTAAACTTGTTATATATAATAGCTAAGTTTGAAGAGTTCCTAGCTTTAAGCTTGCTTGAGCTTCCTCTATTATGGGAAAATATCAAGCATGGCTTAAAAGTTTTGAGTATTATATTATTATATATATATATATAATATATATAAGAAAGAAAGAAAGAAATAAACGAGTATGACTGTTCGGATGGGTACGCCTTTGGTGATATGCCTATACGGCTGAGGCACCAGTTTAGAAGGGTTGTGACTTTTCAAGACCACAACACAGACTCTATAAATAGATTTGCCTTCTCCGAACACTGTACAGAGAGTCTTTCTTCTTAACAGATCTATTCTTGAGAGTCAAACAGTTAAAGCTTTGATTATTGTTCTGAGTTATTCAAAGGAGTGTAACTTTGAATAAGAGTGCGTAGGTTTTGTATCTCCTGGAGGTGAAATTCGTTGAGACCATTACACCATAGTGGGACGAATTAAATACCTTAAAGATAGCATCTTTTGGTGTGCCTAACCTACTGATTCCTCACCCACAATTAAGTAATATACAACAGTTTTAAGGTATTTAAGAACCGTAGAGATGGAGTCAGTGTTGATGAAAGGACAATTACCGAAGCAGATAGTTAGTTAGCTAAATGGACTAAATGGACTAAAGCGCTGGAGTTTGAAGATGGAATACCTTCTCACCATTGCAAAGGTATTTTACGTGCTATTTGATCCTTGTCCAAAGGAAGAAAATGAAAAAAAATGAAAAAAAAGCAACCGAGGCCCAGAAAACCGACCGAGGCAGCTGAAAAGGTGAAGAAATGGAAGTCGGATGACTTCATTTGCCGATACACTATTCTGCAAGCATTGAACAACACGTTGTTCAATGTGTTCAAATACACAAGACCGCCTCAAATTTTAGGCCAAGTGATAAGTGCCAAAGGGAGTAACGAAAGACAATTAACGGTGATGATCTGTTATGGGCAATGGCTACCTTGGGTTTCGAGGAATATATTGAGCCACTCAAGGCCTACTTGCTTAAATACAGAGAGGTACTTCTTTTACTCGTTCTAGTTGAATGTCAATGTGTTTGGGCATCTAAATTTTGATTTATACTTGTCTCGTTTGATACATTGATCATGGCTAATGGATTGACTTTTCATGTTTGTTTAAGTTCTTGATTGGAATGTCTATATGGAATATGGAGGTTGGTGCATGTTATGTTTGGTGCATTTTATGTTTGCAATTTCCGTGTGGCCTGATGTCAATTTAAGTATCAATTTTTAGATATTAGTCGTCCTAGTGTTCTGGCTGTAATTGTGCATGGTGTGTAAAGTTTTTGGTGTGCCTCTGTAAACAAGCTGAGAAATGAGCTCCAATTTTGAAAGTGTATACTGAAAATGGAGAAGTTGGCTCATCTAGTCCTAACTCCTTAAAATGAATGTCTAGTGGTTAAACTTAACCGAATTACACTTGTTTTTTTGTCACTTTCTAAATTTTTTAATCTATTTAATGTATTCCTATATTGGTTTTATATATTTGCTTCAATTTCGTGTCCACATAGTAATATCTCAATCTTTTCTGTCATTTATTGTAATTTATTATATTTTAAAAATTTATTGACAACTGAATCATTGATGTTAGTCAGGCTCGGGAGCACTCATTTTGTAAGCTAGCCAGGCTGAGCTCAGTTTTAGCTCTTTATGTTAGTCAGGTGCTTATATTGGGAGGGACTAGTTATCTTTTTTGGGGGTACAATACTTTCTTGTGTAGGCCAATATGATGCTTTGATTCTGAATGATGTGGTTTATTTTTAAATTTTTATAGATCTGAAAAGTCAAAATGATACTATTGAGGTTTTTATTAGTTAATATCAAATAGAGATACCCATTGAATAGATCGGTTTCGATAAATTACTAACTACAACCATACTAAACTAGATTAGAACTTGGAAGATCAACTCCAGTTTCTCTTTGTAAGTGCCACTTTCATCAATTTAGAATACAAGTTTCAACCAAAAATAGAACAATGATTTGATAATAGATCATACCAATCCAACTAAAAAGAAAAAAAAAAAAAAATTTGTTGTATTTTTTTTTTTAGTTTTGCCTTTTAGTTTATGTTTTAGTTTTTAATTTTTAATTAAGTTTAACTTTGTCAATTATATAATCGGTTGGTGAGCTTTTGGGCTTTAAAGTTCGCGCCAAACACGGTGGGCCGGGCCAAAGAGGTTTGCTTTCCGGGCCTTCTAATTTGAGGTCTAGGCCCTTGAAAAGTCGGGTGGACTCGACCGGGCCTATGGGTCGGGCTCAGTTTTGACAGCTCTAGTCTTGGGCAACGCCCCTTCACGAGCCGTCCGAAAGAAAAACTTCTATTAGCAACATGATTTAGTATTGAATGATATAACCTTCGTAATAAAATGATATTTTTATAACTTAATTTTTGAACCGAGAGAATATTATTTAATCAATTTTGAAAATTTAAATGATAATAATGGTCCCTTATATTAGTCGTTCGCATGTTTTAATTAATTTAAGTATTTAGAGATGTTGAAAAGAAATTTTATTTATTAATTTATTTGTAAAAGGATATATATCTTAGAAAAACTAGAAATAAATTTAGGTAATTTTTTCCCCAAACCTAGGTTAGTTCGTACAATGCTGAACTGAAGGACAGAAGGCAGCAGCAAGCTTGAGCTTGATCACTCAAGTTTCTTTCTCTTTCTCTCAAGTAGGTAATTGACTTTCTCTTTCTCTCAAGTAGGTAATTGACTTTCTCTTCAATTATTCATAGTTCTGAATTCTATTTCATGATTATTATGAATTTATGATCTATCTTTTTATTCAAAATTAGGGCTTTTGATTTTTTAATTTGGGTTTATATAGTTGATTTATTGATTACTTGATTAACTAATTTGATATTTTGATTGATGAATTTGTTGAAATTATTATATTTATCCGAAATTAGGGCTTTTGATTTTTGAATTTAGGGTTAAATTCTATGATAAATTCATTAAAAAAATTGTTTCAAATCCAAGCCCGTATAACAATTTTACGAGCGAAAAGGTGCGGATAAACAACGTTTTGGCTATTGCATTGCTTTGCTTATCTTCACTGTTAAAGCAGGACTTGCACCACAACTCTTGGTGGGAGTCTTTCGTTTGCCTATGTTTAGTATGTGTTAGAGGTTAAAATTTATCATGAGTCAAACCGAGTTGAAGTCTGCAGTCAAGCTTGTCGGTGAGCAATGCATTCATGCCAAAGTACAATCCTCGTGAGTAGGATATGGAGATCTGATATAACTTACAATTTTAGTACTTCTTTTTTCTTAATCAATCTCTCTTTTTATAAGTGGTTTAAAAGCAGAGGGAACATAATGTCAATAATATATAATTCATGATAAGGAACATTAGGGACAATTTAAATGTGTTTATGTTGCTTTTAGGTGTTTAGGTAGGGATTTGGGTTGATATTTAGTCTATTGTTTATGTTGCTCTTCGTGTTCATGTTGTTTATTGTTTATGTTGATGCCATGCCATGTTTTTGTTTCTCTTGAGCATACACATATATTAATTACATGTGTTTTATTTTGTTAGGATGAATATGCAAATAAATACGCGAAAAAAATTACGCGAAAAACATGGATTAGTCCCGATGAAATTTGTGGAATTGCGGATCTGGTTTAGAGATTTGGCAGAATGTGTGGGGGGTGTGACACTGGGACGACTGGCGAAAGATGAAGTGAAGTAAAACAGATGTCTCAAAAGACTATGACACACACATTGCATTTTAAGAGCATTCGAAGACACTTGAGAGGTTGGAGAAAGACAAAGCGAAATTGTACAAAATTGTGAATAGTCAGAGTAGTTATATTTCAGAGCAGGGTAGTTATATTTCTGAGCAAGGTATTTATATTTCAAAGATGTCTCGATATATGCAAGGCATTTCTGAAAAGTTCGGCATATCAGTTCCTCCTCATTTCCTTTGTTCGTCCCGCTCATATGTCTCTACAAATGATGGTTTGGTGATCTTTGCTTCAAGTGTTCGGATGGTCGAGATGGTCCTTCGTCTTCGTGGTTGTGATGATTTTGGCCGAAGATAATGGTGATAACGATGATGAATTTGAGTCTAATGATGATTGATTTTTCTGAGTTATTTTCTCTTGAAAATCATCTACTACTTGATGCGTAAAGTTGGATTTTAAGCAAAAAAAAAAATTTAGATTATTAAGGGTAGTTATGAGTATTTTGATGTTGATTTATTGAACAACATATTTTGCTAGATGATGTTATATGACATAATTCTTTAATATGAAATATTATGAGTCGCTTGATTTGGAATATTTTGTATGTTTTTGATATATAAATGTGATATAAATTTATGAAAATGATTGATATCGAGCTAGGTAGGGAAAAATCAATTATGTTAAAAGTGATGGTGAATGCTATCACATTTTATAGGGTATTAGATTGTAGAAGTCATCGCTTAATAGGAGCTAATGCGATGACAATAACAATCACGTATAAGGAATGATGTGATGTCACATATAGCAATAAAGTGATGGTTAATGCAATCGCGTACTTTAATATAAAGCGATAACCAAAACAATCACATATTCAAAGATAAAGCAATGGAAAAAACAATCACGTATGCCACAATAAAACGATTATAAAAGCAATCGCGCATATGGAGATAAAGCAATGATCAATGCAATCGTGTAACTTTAGATAAAGCGATGGTTAAAGCAATCGCGTATTCTTAAATAATGTGATGACCAAACCAATCACTTATGGCTCACTAGAGAGATGGTTAAAACAATCGCGTATTTCAAGATAACGTGATGGAAATATCAATTGCCTAACGTCCTCTAAAGTGATTGAATAAGCCATCGTCTATTATGAAGACGATTGCTTTAGCAATCACTTGTTTAGTACTAAGGTGATGATTTAACAATCGTCTTTTCATAGATTATGCGATGGCTTTGTATTTTTATGAATTAAAAAAATAAATATTAATTTTCATGTTAGGTGATTGTTTATGCCATCACCTAAAATCTATGAGATAATGCAACAACTTTTACCATCACTTAAAGTTTCAGCGACAAGGCTTTATGCGATGAAACCGGTGATTGTTTTGACCATCACATATTGTCTAAGGCGATGGTTTTTTAGTATTGGCGATTGCTTTCGGCCATCATGTAAAGATAATTTTCTAGTAGTGATTTAGGGGCAGTGTTCATGATCAATTCATTCATTCTGATGTCAAATTCGTCTATTTCGATGCCCACCTTTATTGATATTTGGTGACAGTGTTTAATTATTTATTCTGAAGCCAATTTTGTCTATTTCGATGCCAAAAAAATCACTTGTAGACAAATCTATCATCAAAGCATATAGCCCTATGATGCTTAGTTTGGAGTCAAGCAAAATGTTGGGTGTGTGCGCAAAACTCGAACATAAGAGTATACTATAGCAATGGCTCCGATGTGGGCATCGTTACTTATGATGTGGGCGTCGTTGCCTCCGATGTGGGCATCATTGCCTACCATTTTGATGCGTTTAAAATGCTCCAAGAAGATGTAGATGTACTTGTGATTTGAGCAATGTTTTGAGCAATGCCCAATGCTTTGATACTATGATGTCCAATGTTTTGATACTATGATGCTTAGTTTCTAGACCTACTTCCGATGTGGGTGTTAGGGGTGAGCAATCCAGTCCATCAGCCCATATAGCCCGCAGTGCCCGGCCCATAATGCACGTACACATGGACTGATATATAGTGTTGGGCTGTAGAGAAGTTAGATGCCCGTGACCATGGGCTCAATTGGGCTTTCAATTTTTAATGCACGTCAAGTGCCTGGCACGACCCATCTTATTGAGTTCATTACTTCATTATATTATTAATGTATTATTTATTATAATTTATAATTATATATAATGAGAGGTGAGAACGAAAAGGAAGTCTTAGAGAAATTATATTTAATTATTTACAGTGTATCGATGCTTTAGTAGTTTTCTTTGTCTTTGATGCAAGCAAATTATTTGGCTCTGTTTACTGCATCCCTTCATTTTTTTAATGTTTTGTTTCTTCTCCTCCTCACTTTGTTTTGTTGTTATGATTAGGAGAGAGAAATGATGTTCTTCACAGAAACAGAGGAAAACAATCAGATGAGAGGACTGAGGACAGGCGCACCATATTTTTTATAAGTTGAAATGTCCTCCATGTCACTTAGAAAGTGGTTTCAGCAATTCTTACATCCTTGGTGGGGGTGGGGGAAGAAAAACGAAGAAAGGAAGACAACAATTGAATGTGTCGCCGTTGGTCTAACATGTGGATGATGCAACTGAAGGTCTTTTTACCCACTACTGATTTACAATAGATTGTTTGTGTATTAAAGAACACCAATATTGTTACTTCCAGCCCTTGTTGCATGATAATTCAAATCTATGCTTAGTGAATATTGTCTTGAACAGACTGTAAGTTTGTAGATCACTTTATGGGTGGTAGAATATTCATCTTCTTTTTTTCTTTCTTTTTTGAGTCTTTCCTTCAATTCTATTGAAAATTATAGTCTATAAGTTTACAATGAGTACGAGGTCTTACTAAAAATATTTAAAAGCATGAAAATCAATCGGAAAGCCCGTCCAATGCCCGTCTAAAGCCCGTTCACTAATGTCCATGGGCTTGTTACAGTGGGCTTTTTAAAATGATGCCCGCTACCATATGGACCTATTATGGGCATTGCCAATGCCCGCAGGCTTAGGATCCGTGCCTATCAGGTAGTAACAAATTGGTACTACTAGGAGAAGAAAAAAGAAAACAATCCTAATATAAATATAAATAATATATATATATATATATATATATATATATATATATATATAGATATATAAATATATACATCTATATATATCAGAAACATACAAAACAACAAACAGGGATTCAAAATATTTTTTCTTTCAACCCGTGCAAGTGTTCAAGTAGTAACAAATTGGTATGATTGTATATAGACAATTTTTTATAAGTATATAAACATTTCTATACCCCTATTGCTGTTATGTCCTTGTAAATAAATGTTTATCCTTTTCTGGGGAAATCATTGAATGCTTTCAACTTTAGAATCTGTAGTGAATCTGTAGTATTGCATCAAATAGGAATGAAGAGAAATCTAAGAAAGTAACAGGTGAATTGTAATTGTCTTATGAACATGTTAGAAGTCAAAATGTAGAAAGTATAAACCTTTGCACATTTGCTTCACCTTTTAATATACTTCAACACACCCCCAAACCCTAAATAAGTAAATTTGAGAAGATATATTGCTAGTTTTCTTTCCATTTTTGAAGTAAAACAGAACAATGTTTTACTCCTGCGTGCATTGTCCATTACTTAAGCATTTACGTCCAAGATAAATTCCTAAAACAGAACAAGGTTTCACTCCTGCATTGTCCATTACTTAAGCATTTACGTCCAACAATAAAATAAGCCAACTATGAAAATATTGACTCAGCCCGTGTCCCAATTACTTGAGATCAACTATACTTTTGAAAACAATGAAAGGGAAAATAACTACAATTTTCCCACAGGACTTCTGAATCTAGTAATGAGCTATACTATTTTTTTCTACAATGCTAATGTTAAGCTTCTTTGTCTCTGGTAGTTGTTGGCTCGAATAAAAGATTCAAAAATTAGAACAAGTACCTGTATTTTTTTGATAACTTCGCAATACTTTGTTATATTTCCCAACAAGAAACTAATTATAAACTATTTTAGAGTGCAATATGTACGAAATTCATTAACAAGAACTTAACTCTTATGTTTATGTAGATGGTTACTAAGCTTATTCGAGCATCTGTATTAGGTGCAGCAGCATCAGTCATGGCTGTTGGTGCATTGCTCTTAAAAAAAGAAAATACTTGACTTATCAACCAAGGGAGCTCCAAGTTAACCAAGAAGTTGCACGAGAGAGATATATGATAGTATCATATGTAGAGGCGAGCAATACTGTATAGATCAAATTCGTATGAAGCCTTCTGTATTTTTCAAGTTATATCAAATCCCTGAGGAGAATGATTTACTTTGAAAAACCAAGAAAATGTCATTAAGGGAGCAAGTAATGATGTTCCTACATCTGATTGGACACAATGTGATATTTAGAGTGATCGGTGGACGATTCCATAGGTCTATTGAGACTGTTCACTGATACTTTAAAATTGTATTAGGAGCAATCTTAAAATTATTCAAACTCGTGGTTAAAGAACCGGATGGCTCAACTCCCCCAGAAATTAGATATTATAACATGTTTTATCCATATTTCAAGGTTAGTAAGGTGCAACTGAAATTTATATTCCTAAATTTGATTTTTTTTATTTAGACCATGTAAAAAATTAAGTGTAAACATGGTCACGTATAAGATTGCATATGAGCATTAGATGGAAGTCTTATACGTGCAAAAGTAAATGAGGAGTTAGCTGGAAGATTTAGTGGTAGAAAGGGCGGAACTACACAAAATATTTTGGATGACATTACGTTTGATTTGAAGTTTACATATGTCCTAGCTAGGTGGGAAGGAAGTGCACACGACTCTCGCATTATATGTAATGCATTTAAAAGGACGGGGGGACTTTGTAATTCCCGAAGTTATCGTGATGAATCAAGACTTTATTTAAAAAAAATCCTAGTTCTTGCACTAAAAAGACATCATCTTATTAATAGGTTTTTGTTATAACAGAATGAATAAATGAGTTCGTCATTGATGACTGTCATGCACACATCATGAACAGATCAAAATCCATGAAGAAAGTTATTAGGTTGTAAATAATAGAGTATAAGTAGTTTATTTGATGTGATTAATTAAGTAATTAATTTTGCAATAAAATAAAATATGTTCTAATTATTCTGTTTTGACTTTTCAAAATCATTTTTTTTTTTTTCAAGTAAATTTTTTGATGTACTTTTTCTATTTTTTTTTCAAAATACACATAATTTGCAGTATATAAAAAATATTTGATCGAATCCGCCAAGGTTCCTAAGGTCTGGATCCACAAAATGCAATACAATTGTGTTTTTCTAAAAGAACAAAAGGGTACTACGATTTCCGACTACATAAATATGTCTTGAAAATATATGCATGTATACTGAACTACCGTATAGAGGATATGAAACTCTACATTAGTTGAAAAGAAGAATACTTCTTAAGGCACAAAAAAGTTTGCTAAAAAAATAAAGGAAAAAGGCACAAAAAAGTCACAATGGAACCGATCAATCGATAGTACTTCACGTTTTCAAAATAATTGTCATGTTTTGATATTTTTTGGTCAAACAAAGTGAATATTAGATGTGAATTAGTTTTTTTTTCAAAACCATAAAATACTTAATTTTTTATATAATGCAAATTATGTGTATTTTGAAAAAAAAAAAGAAGAAAATGTACATCAAAAAAATATTTGAAAACAAAAAAAAATGATTTTGAAAAGTCAAAACAGAATAATTAGAACATATTTTATTTTCTAGCAAAATCAATTAGTTAATTAAATACAGAAAATAAATTACTTATTCTATATCTTTCACAACCTAAAAACTTTCATCCTTGATTTTGATATGTCAATGATGTCAGCATGACAGTCATCCTTCCACAATACCAACGAACTCATCTATTTATTCTGTTAAAACTAAGAAATACAAGATGATCTAATGAAAATTGTAAATTGTTAGATAAATTAGTATATATATATATATATATATATATATATATACATACACACACACACACACATATATGTGGTCTACAAACTGTCAGGGTTTATTTTAAAATTTTAACAATTGTATAAGATTTGTATTGCATTCAAATTTGTGAAAATCTGGTTAAAGATTGGGTTGTTATTGAAATTTCAAAATAGGACAAGGTTTATAACAAAATTGTTTTTGGCGGAAAGAATGACGTGGATATGAGCTCTCCCGCCTAGTTCAGGTAAGCAGTCACTAAGATGTCCAGTCATCTTCCCGTTACAAAAACTAACCGACCAGTTTTTGACACAAGGTTTAATTGGAAAAAAAAACTTGGATTGATGTTTTAAATGGGAAAAAAAATTCAAAACGAAAAAACTAAAATAAGAATAGATTTTTTATGCAATTAACCCATTTTGAAATGGCCGAAGTCGCCCCTAAGGGGGTAACCCAGTGGTAGACATGGGGCATCACAAAGCCAACAAACTCATCTATTCATTCTGTTAAAACTAAGAAATAAAAGATGATCTAATGAAAATTGTGAATTGTTGGATATATTAATATATATCCATGTGGTCTACAAACTGGCAGGGTTTATTTTGAAATTTTAACAATTGTATAAGGTTTGTATTGATTCAAATTTATGAAAATCTGGTCAAAGATTGGGTTGTTATTGAAATTTCAAAATAGAACAAGGTTTATAACAAAATTGTTTTTGGCGGGTAAAATGACGTGGACATGAGCTCTCCCGCCTAGACCAGGTAGGCAGCCACTAGGATGTCCAATCACCTTCTCGTTACAAAAACTAATCGATCAGTTTTTGACACAAGGTTTAATTGGAAAAAAAAGAGTTATTGTTTTAAATGAAAAAAAAACAACACATAATTAAAAACAAAAAAACTAAAATAAATCTAGATTTTTTTTATGGAACTAACCCATTTTGAAATGGCCGAAGTCTTTTTGACTATTGATGTTTGATGAAATGAATAAATAAAACTTTATAAAGGATGCACTACAATTCTAGAAGCCCAAGAAAGTCACCTGGTTACCACAGACGTGATCTTTTTGACGTCAAAACTAAATTAATTTCGCTCCAAATCACTTCATTGTCATTGCAAGTTTTGGGTAAGTTTCATGTTGTATTTTTGGTTGTATCTTTTAACTTTGACATGTTACTTTTGACTACTTTTTATGCAATATAATCCGCTTTGTTTGTGAAAAAAATTTAAAAGTTGTATACATACATACATACACACATATATATATATATATATATATATATATATATATATATATATATATATATATATATATATATATATATATATATATATATATATATATATATATATATATATATATATATGCAGCTACTAGACAATGCTTAATTTTAAGGCAAAAACTTGTGTAAGATGGTCTAACATATATTTTTTATAAGACATATTTTTCTTACCCGTTCCACTGTGTGTTGGTGGATTGAGCTGTGAGAGAGTGGAGCTCCGTCTTACAAATTAAAAGCCACTAACGGTTTTACAGAAGGCAAAGACTTATGTAGGACGGTCTTACGGATCCTAGATCCGTAAGACGGAACCCCATTTAAAAATTTACGGGTTAATAATTATACATGTTAATAATAATTACAAAAATTGATTGGTCAAGTTGGTCGATTGTTATCCACTAAGGTTTAGTTCATGGATGGTTAAGAGTTTGACTCATCTTAGTTTAAAATTTAATTTTAATGCTCATTTCCTCTATTTGCTCCGGTACCCCTCTACTTTCAAGCTTCAAAATTTAATTTTAATGTTCATTTCCTCTATTTGCTCTGGTGCCCCTCTACTTTCAATGTTTGCCGCCGAATTCCTACGTCTTGCAGTTTAATCCTTTGTTAGCTCCGTTAGCATCAATTACTTTGGGATACTTGACAGATCCTAACGGACTTTGACGAAATGCTAAATAACACATTTAAAACTAAACGTGACACATTAAAAACACAAAAGTGACACATTTTAATGTTAAAAGTCACAATATAAATGAAAATTTATTATAATTTTTATTAAAATATAAAGTAACACTCTTAATACTAAAAAGTGACACATTTAATACTAAAAAGTGACACTCTTAATACTAAAAAGTGGCACATTTAATACTAAAAAGTGGCACTCTTCCTTAAAGAATTTACCGGACCAAAATGAATCATCTCGTGTGTCAAGTTCATCTACTACATGCCTAAATTATGCTCGTTCTGTTACGAAAGGAAGGAGAAAAGGAATTAAGAGAAGTATTGAAAATGGCAAGAAAAAGACTACTGATTTTTCTGATTCCCATCAAGCCAAGGAATTTTGTTCCAAGATTCCTAATGCTCGGTTATTTTAGACATATTTTCAGTAAATTTTGTAAGTTTGAGTAAGAAACATATACTTTACCTTGAAAAAGTTATGGTTTTGTGTTTTTAACGATTGACACTTGGGATTATATATATTTCCATGAATGAGAAGATATATTTCAGTAGTATTCAATTAATTATTGCTGTTAAAATCACTAGCTTAAAAGTGACATACTTTAGTCCTAAAAGTAACGCGTTCAAAGCCTAAAAGTGACACTCTTATTGATACAAATTGTATGATTATAAAAATGAGTTGTTTTACCAAAAGTGACACACCTCATGTCTAAAAGTGACACAATTAATACCTAAAAGTAACATACTAAACGTGACACTTATGAATAAAAATTTAAAGATAAAAAGTGATTTTTTTTGCCAAAAGTGACACACGTAAAATTTAAAAGCGACACATTCTATGTTTAAAAGTGACACTCTGATTTAAAGTAACTAAGTAAAACTTAATCAAACCTAAGGCAACAATTATCCAAAAGTGACACACTTTTGTTCTCAAAGTGACACACGCCAAGCCTAAAAATAACACTCTGATTGATCGTAAATGTAAACAATGACAAAATGACACATCTCTGACAAAAAAACTCAAAAACAGCCCTTGGAGGTTTCAAACATAAACCGCACGCACTAATTGCTGCACCTTAGAGCATGTACAACAGAGCTCCCTACTTGGGGAGCTTAAGTTATATTTTTTTTCTATTTTATTACAAAAATACCATTAAGCTCCCCAGTTAAGCTCCTCAATAAAAAATACTCTTCGTCCCCCGAGGCATAGCCGAGTGGTAAAAGGAGGGGGACATAAGATGCTGGAGGCATGCAGCGTGGGTTCGATACTTGGTGGAAGCACTTTGCTTTCTTCTGAGGTTGGACCTTGTATGTGTTATATCGTTCTCAAACCATGTATCATTTCGGGCACATCTCGCGATTTTCCTGGTAGTAGCAATGAGGGACCGGAACTACTACCCCAGGATTCAACCTGGTTAAAAAAATAAAAAATAAAAAAAAAATAAAAAATACTCTTCCAACAATGCACAAACTCCAACATTTTTACATACCCCATCATCTTTATCTCCAATAATTTAATATTTTTTACAAAAAAATGACTAGAAATTTGAAAAATTCATAGAAATTTTTTTCGATATCCAAATAAAACAAACGAAGTCTCTATTTATAGGTAAAAACATGTACTTTAATTTAGGGAAAAAAAAATTTAATTAATTTTTTTTAGCTGAAAAATGGACAAAAAAAACAATGGTGAAAAATTTATTTTGTCAACTAGGGAATGATGCAAAGGAGTTAAGGAAGTGGACTGGAGGCTACAGCACATTTTGTAGATGTTGTCGGTTGAGTTGTGCAAAATTGCCGAGTTTTGTGTACAAAACTCAATAAACGACGTGGTTTTGGCGTTAATTTTTTTTGTTAAGCCGGGAGCCTCTTTAGCTCTCTGAACACCTTTATGCTTAAATAAGCACAGATTAGAACCATTGGTATTTTGAAGAATCTTGCTTAATTTCATAAGCATCCTTGTAAGAATCCCTGTTGTTTATGGTCTTATGACGTGTTTTGAACCATCTAAACAGATTGGCTTTTATGAATTTTTATAACTACGTATTATTAATTTATTATGACCCGCGAATTTCTAAATGGGGTTTCGTCCTACATGAGACCACCCTTACGGAAAACCTATTCATATCTTAATCACCCTGATTTGGTATACTTAATTATCGCTCAGCAGTAAACAAAACAAAACAAAACAAGATGAATAGATAAGTGATCATATAGCAGTTATTTTCATTTAAAGAAACAATAGGCTCGTACTGTTGTACAATGAGCTTATTTGCGAAAGGAGGACACTAACAAAACGAAACAAATAAAATAAAATACATTTGATGAAAAAGTATTCCGTCCAAATAATCTAAGCAGATTTGATTTTGATGTCTTTAATGGGATGACGGAAATGAAGGAATGCTTTGTGGGTGCTTGAAGAAATTATTTGGATCGAATTTGCTTTTCACTCGAACCAACCTCTTGAAATTACCAACGAAGTATTTAGTACCCCAAATGCTTGCTTCTGCGTAGCTTTTGTTGCCTACTCCCAAGTCGAGATCGTTGTAGTCAACATATGCACCTCTTGGGTTCTTGGAAACATAACGAGCCATGTACTTATGGAAACGTCTCAACCACTTGATTCTCCTGTTTGCCTGTGCTGGCCTTTCCATGTCCAAGTTGGCCTCTTGAAGCCAAATATATAAGTTCCCAGCTCTATGTGGAAATGGAGTAGCTGAGTTTGAAATTTCATTCATTCTTCCGCCAAAAGGACTCAACACGAAATCCGGTGTTCTCAAGTCTGTTCTAAATAGCATTCTCCACATTTCTTCAATGCCTTCCAAAGGAATTGGAGTTTGCACGAAATCAGATTTTCCTTTTTTGGTATACCTAAATGGGGCTGTCCTGTTAAGTAGAATTTGAGGGGAATCTTGACTAGAGAAACCTGAAAATACAAGCGCAGATTGGGCCCAACTCACTTCACTGCAATTTTCTCTTACCAAGCCCAATTCTGGGAAGCTGTCTTGCATCAATCCAAGTAGCCTATTGATTCTACCTAAGAACACGGCATCAAATGTAACTAATACTGTTTTATTGCCTGTAGTATTGGATCTCATAGTCGTAATTTGAGCTCTTAAGAATAAATCTCTATCAATGTTGGGTGCAACATATTGCCACTTATGGAAAAGGCTTGTCGCATTTTGTTCTAAAGTCCTAGTGGTGGCGAAGACGGTCACAATTTCTGGAACATCAACCAATCTTAATTTCCATGCAACAATGACTCCAAAACTAGAAGCACCACCACCTCTAATGGCCCAAAACAAATCCTCCCCCATGGATTTTCTATCGAGAATTCGGCCATTTGCATTGATCATCCGCACATCTAACACATTATCACAAGCAAGACCATATTTCCGATTCATTGTACCATAGCCTCCACCGCTAATTAGTCCACCAACACCAACAGTGGACCACGTACCACCCGGAAAGCCAAGAGTCCTGCTTTTTTCGGATATTCTGTAATAGAGTTCTCCGAGAGTTGCACCACCTTGAACCCATGCTGTCTTACTTGCTACATCAACACTTATAGATCTCATGTTAATAAGGTCAAGCATGACAAATGGAACATCTGCCGTGTATGAAAGACCCTCAAAATCATGACCTCCCCCTCGGATTCTCATTTCAATCCCGTGTTTCTTGGAGCAATAAATGACGGTTTGGATTTGTGACTCATCAACTGGGGTAACAATGAACATAGGCTTAGGAGTGGAGGATGTGTTGAATCTTAAGTTGTTTAGGTTGAGTTGCAGAGTGGATGTATAAGAAGTGTTGTTTGGGGTGTAGATTAACTGAGAAATGGAAGTGGAATTGCCAGAATGAAGGGTAAGGCATTGGAGAAAATCTTGACGATGATGAGCTGAGGAAGCAGCCCATGCAATATTGGAAAAGAAAAGAACCAAGACAATTGAAAACAATGAAGTCTTCATGATGATGATGATGATGATTTGTGTTTGTGTTTGTGTTTGTGTGGATAAAAGATAACGAGAGGCCATCTATTTATAGAATTATTATAGTGGGCTTGATTGAAAGCTTTTTCGAAACTAGTTTTGACAAGACCAAGTCTTGGTGACATCTCTTCAATTTAATAATTATAAGCTTGGATTGGAGACAATTGAAGGCTTACTACCTGAACATGAAAGCAATTAGATACTCCCTCCTCTTTTTTCGTTTTCCTTCTTTGAGTTGCCAATAATTCAATAGGATGTTTCCGAGCCTTTCCTATGTTTTATAGGGTTGTGGGAAAAAAGTATTTCAAAAGGACTCGGTCCTCTTCCTTTTAGTCTACTATTCCATCCATTCTAAAAAATAAGTAAATTTCCTTCGATACGATCTTACGGATCTTAATTCGTATAACGTAACCGTATTTTCTCATATTTCAGTCCACTAACACACGGTGGATCGGGTAAAGATGATCCGTCTTAAAAAAATATCCTTAAACCGTACGTCTAACCTAGGGGTATAAATCGGAACCACTAAACCACGAAACCAAACCAAACCAAACCAAATCAGTCGGTTTGGTTCGGTTTTGGTTTCAAAAATTGTAAAATTACGCGGTTCGGTTCTGTTCACGGTTTATTGTATCGAACCGAACCAAACCAACCTATATATTTTTATTTATTTATTACTCCCTCCGTACCTAAATAATCGTCCTAGTTGACTCGGCGCACAGTTTAAGAAAAAATAATTGGCTTGATTATTTATATTGGTTTAATGTATAGTTTCCTTTAATGCCCATGTGTATGTGGCCGATAATTAAAGTAGAGTGAAAAAGTAAGAGTAAAGTGGTAAAAGTGATGTTCTAAAAAGGTAAGTTTCAAAGTAGACAATTATTTTGGGACGGACAAAAAAGGAAAGGAGGACGATAATTTAAGGACGGAAGTAGTATATAATATATTATATTTATTAACTATTTGAACCTTTGATTTATTCATATATATATATAGACGCATACTAAACCAAACAAAATCTTGATTGTTGGAAAACTATTATTTCTTCAATTATTTGTATTTATTTTAGAATTTGTATTGTTTTATTTATGATAATTTGTTGTTAGTGGGTTATTTCCTAATTTTGATGTTAATTCCAAATTAAAATCTTATTTTTATTGTTATTTTTAATGTTGGTTAATTTCATTAAAAATAATTTATATAAACCACAAAACCAAACCAAACCGAGTGGTTTGGTTCGGTTCTGTTCGGTTCCGTTCCGTTCCGTTCCAATTCTTACTCGGTTCGATTCGATTTGAGATTTTTGGAACCACTAGAAGGTGATTTGATTTGTGGTTTTGGCATAAACCAAACCAAACTGAACCACTTACACCCTTAGTCTAACCTAAGTTTTCGCCCTAGAAAATACTCTCACCGTGTTAGACAAAGAGTCTATCATACTATTTTAAGATGTTTTACTATAAAATTTCATCTTTATCCTTAAAGACATTACTTATGCTTAAGTACTTTTGTAATTATGATCAACTTCAATAACATTAATACATCCACTTAATAATAAGATTATTCAAACGAAAATTATTTGTTTAGAACGGAAGGAGTATAAAATAGCATTGCTTAGTTTCAAATTTTAGATATTTCACTAAAAAATGCTCTCTGAATTCTTTTTTTTTTAAATCTTACAATTTATGAAAATTACCCTTTTTATATACAGTTAAAGGCTCAAAAAGGTTACAAACTTGTAGATATAAAAAACTATATTTTCCCTATATTCTTTTTTTTTTAAATCTTACAATTTATGAAACTATACTATTTTACGATATCATATTTAAATAATTTATTTTAAAAATTATGTTTATAATTTTCAAATCCTTCATTTTTACCTTCTATTTGTGTTATAAGTGTATTAACGATGCTTACGTGGGATCCCTCGTGATTGAAAAAGAGGCCGAATTTAGCTAAATGTTTGCGTGTTAAGTATAACACGAGACTTCCCACGTTCCTAGCAGTGAAAAACTCTTATCTAAAATAAGTGTGCTCATTAGCTTTTGACTCTGATGTGATTTTTCTTTACGAGTAAAATATAACACGAAAAATCCCCCACTTTTTTACTTTCTTTTATCATTTAGTTAGTGTATTATAAAAATTAAATACATAATTAAAACTTAAAGATAAAAATATAAATGAATATAATTATTGCTTATTACATGAATGAAAAATTCATATATATTTTAGAATACGTCTTTACTCGAATTTTTATTTGTTGATGATAAAAATTACATTACAAATTTAAATGACGATAAACTAATGAAAACCGACTCAAATTATGTACTTCCTACAACCAACCCTCCCCTGAAATGAACAAAATGTTCTCGACTCAAAAACCCTTTAATTGATAGTGTCATCGAAATGAGGTGACATTGATAATATGTGTACTTAATTATTACAACTATATCTATAAATATTTAAGTCTAATTCAATAAACAATAAAATAAACATTTAGACTATGATTGCTCGCAATTTATGGTACCTCTCACGGAGTATGACATACTCGCTCATATACATGCTCACAAAGCAATTACACTACAATTTACTTGCTCATATTCATCATCGCTTTTCTACAATGTCAAGAAATGAAAATAAAATCCGGTAATGATGATGTGTACCTCTCACCAGGATCATGTTGATCTTTAAAAATTCAGTCATCCAGCATGCCATAGCTAATACTATTATTTTTGCTGGTGAAATTATTTGGTCATAGGCAGCAAAAATTGTCACATAGTATTTATATATGTTCAAGGAGGAAATACATTTTTCATAGAGTAAGCAATATTTGTTGAATATCAAATTAGACATGTCAGATTTTAAGGATTCATAGTTGTTCATTAACTGATATTGCACTATGCACTTGTACTTTAACTCGTATGGGTGGAATTTGTCTTGGCAATGTAATAAAGTAAATTAATATCAATATAGGATGACCTTATAATATAATAAGTTTTTAGATTGTTATTCTTGTTTCCCTTACATATATATCGGAATAAAGAGAAAAAGTCTTGGGAAAAATACCATAAAGTCCTATTAAAAAATTCTCATGTCCAAAAGAGTCCCAAAAATAATTTTTCAATCTAAAAAGTCCCAAAGTTAGACTTTTAATACAAAACATTCCAAAAGTTAACGTTTCTACTAACGCAGTTAGAATAAAAGGTTTCAATTTCGATGAAATCTTATCTTCTTTTCAATAATGGTAATTATATAGTGTAATTATTATTATTGTCTTAAATTCCCTTTGTTCCTAAATTAGTTTCCTGGTTGGTTTTTTTTAATCGAATTTGATATTTTTCAAATTCAAAATTTAACATGTACTTTTTAAATTCATAAAATACATATTTTTTAGGACAATAATTTAGGAAATACGGGAGATTTATGTCAATATTATTATTATTGAAAAATAATGCCAAAAGTCTCTTTTAAAAAATCATGTCGAAAAAGAAAAAAAAATCTTCCATTTATATCTAATTTAAATCCTTTCATTTAAAAAATTCGAAAAGCTTAATATTTTATATACCTTTATAAAATTATAGTAGTAATTGTATCAGTAGTGATTGTCAGAATAATAACAATAATTAAAATATTGATACTACTGCTATTATTGTTGTTGTTGTTATTGTTTTATTATTATTATTATTATTATTATTATTATTATTATTATTATTATTATTATTATTATATAAAATACAATTTTATCACCATTACTTTCATTAAAAAGAAATATAAGATTCCAAACTTTTATTCTAACGACGATAGCGTAAATGTTAAGTTTTGGACTATTTGGTATTAAAACTGTAACTTTGTGACTTTTTAGATAAAAAATTATTTTTGGAAGTTTTTGGATATGAGATTTTTTAGTAGGACCTTTTGCAATATTTCCCAAAAATCTTCCCTCTTAAATAGATGGTATTTAATTTCTTAACATTTTTTTTTACTTATCAATACTTGTATATGTGTGCATATGTAAATATAATCCTTATTTTGTAAATAGTTATAATGGTTATCTAACAATCTTGAGTTAAACAAATTACATTTGTCATTATACACACACACACAAATATTATTATTTGTGTATTTGAACTTTAATATATTATATAGGTTTCCAAGGTATTAACGAGCATTCATGAAGTTTAGTACGAAGTTCGGACAATTTTGAGCTTCAAAGTTGAACCTCAAAGCGTTTCATCAAAATTCGTTAGGGTCTGTCAAAAATCCTAATTCACAAGGCCAATGAAGCTAATCGAACTAATAGAGCATGAAATTGCAAGACATGAGAGGGAGAAGATTTGCAACCAACCTTAGAAAAGCGGTGGTTCCGATGCAAATGAGAAAGATGTCATTGAAACATAGGAGCCATCCACGTCGCTCCTTCCAAACCCGTGTCCCTCCTCCCTGGAACTCCAAACTCGGGCCATTTTCGCCCTATCCAATCCGTTTTGTCTCTGTTTTACGAAATGAAACTCTTAAGATTGTATTACACAAGTTTTTATCATATACTCCATTCGTTCAGGGTAAAGAGTCCACTATTCCATTTTGAGATGTTTCATGCATAAAAATGTCATTTTATTATTAATAGATTAATAAAAATATCATTTTCTTAAAAAGTGTACATTTATAATTATAGTTTAATTAATACATCGTCCGTTCTGAATAAAGAATCTCCGTTTGAATTATATTTCACGGTTTGGACAAGTCAAACAGTGTCTCTCACTCTCCTTCACTTCTCCAAACGTCATCAACCAATGACACAATAACATGACGTCCTATTCAAATTCAACCTAATCTGGGATTAACTACATATCAAATCCCATTCAAGTCTTATGTCCCATTTTTCAAATCACCGAATGAACATTCAACTACCAAGAACAAGTCAATATCCTAGCAATTCCTCTCAGGTTCAACAAAGTGGGAAAAATAAATTTTTAAAAAATGAATCGATAAGAAAGACCCGTAATCTTCGAAAATTAGTTATTGTGGCTTGTATATATTTGTAAAGGATTGTAAACCAGTCGTCTATCAATGGAGACCATGTTTTTCTTCTCTCCAATTTGATGTTCTTGCATTTTACTTCTTATCACCTGGTGATTTATTTGCTGAGATAAATAGTGAGACCCTAATTCTTCATGGGCAAAACCTTAGTAAAGATCATCTTACGAGTATTTTCTGTAAGACGATCGATCTCCCTGACCCGACCTACCGTGTGTTTGATTGATTGAGTTGTGAAAAAGTGGAGTCCCGTCATACCGATTAGGTTCCGTAAGACAGTGTTAAAAGAAACATACCCTTCTTTCGGATAGATAGTGACTGGAAATATATATAGCTTAGCTTTTGTTTAATAGGCAGCTATCAATCAATTACTCTCTCCGTTTTGAGAAAGAGTCTATTATTCAATTTTATTAAAAAGTTTTGACTTTTAAATGCCTGAGACAGAGGGAGAAGTTAGTAAATCTTGAGGTCAACGTAAATTTGATTTGTTAATGTTGACAGTGAGATCAGTTTGTAGAAATCATCAGTTCTTACTTTTGGCTATTTTACTGTAGCAAAAAACTTTGACCAAAACCAAATTCAAAGAAGAAAACTTGATGTTTGACAAACAATAAGTCTTTGGGTTGACTTTAAAGAATACAAACTAGTAGTCTACTAGTATGTCTAACCCTGGGCCATATTCAGGTGCCCTAATACCATCTTGGCATATTCATAGAACTAATCTAATTAAATAAACCACTTTATAAATTGTAGATATGTGGGTGAACTGTTAGTTGATGTTGTGAAATTGTTGTTAATTTTGAGAGATGGATAGTATTTTCTAATTGTAAAAAAAAATATATTTGATTTTCCAAAGTGACTCTTCATTTCTCAAATTTATTATCTAATTCTTTTAAAAAATTCTTGTCAATTTGATGATAAATGCAATGTCATCTTTAGAGAGTAAGATAATGAAATGTAAACAGGCTTTGCAAAATATTTTTGATTTTTGTTGTTTTCTATTTCATACATACTTAACTACTCACTCTGTTCCTAAATACAGTAATTGTTATGTTTCCAAACATTTTTTTAGAAAAACACGTTTATCATTTTATTCGTATTTTTTTTTTTAGTTTTAATGTGTTTCACATACACAATTGCTTTAAAGAAACTACATATAATATTTATAACCGACAAAATTGATTTTTCATAATCTGTATACCCAGTCAAATATGACAACTATTTAAGAGCGAAGATACTCCCCATGTTTTTAAATTATTATCTTGTTTGATTTTACGAGTCAAAAAGTTGAAAAACAAAAGTGCAAGGTTTACAACTAATACCATAACTATTGCTACAACTAAACCTTAATTAGTAAAAGACAAAGATGTTTTTTTTTTCCATTTCGGGAGACATTTGTCTTTCATTAAGACTTAGTTATTTCAATAATTGCAAAAGTAGTTTTAAATTTGACCAAACCACCAATTTTCATAAGACTTACCACCTTTCTCTAGAACGCTTGTTTCAGTGACCATTCTTTCATCCCTTCATCCGTTTACTTTGGCCATCTTCTACCTATTTTTCTACACACCAGCTATAGTATCAAACCAAACAAATAAAAAAAGTATTAGACGTGTAGGAAATTTACAAAGAACATCTAAAGAAAAAATAAAATCTAGACTCTAGAGCACGAAATCTAGAAGCCAAACTATGATCAAGAGATTAAGATTAAGGGCTCGTTTGTCACGACCGGTGGCTTATAGCTTGATAGTTTAGACTGTTGATTGAATGACTTAAGTCTGATTTAACGATAGACTATTTATTGCAGATGGTGAAAAACGACTTAGGATCTGTTTGATTTAGCTAATTGATATGTGTTGATAACTTAGTACTCGTTTGTTGCACCTTATTTAGAGTGACTTTTGGTTTTTGAAAAACCATATTTATAGTGTTTATTTCAGCTTATAAGCCAAAAGTCAATAAGTAAGGTACACACCCTTTATGCATTGAAAAGTCAAAACCAAAAAGCCAAAAATTTTAAGCTTTTTTGATTTTTTTTAAAAACATGAAAACAACTATTCATTAATAAATATTTGATTATCTCAATTTCATTCTTTTATGAAATATACATAAGAATATGAATACTATTTTTCAAGTTTTTTTAACAAATAATTATAACAACTCATAAGCAGCTTTTCAACAGCTGTAACAAACAATCTATCATACAATCATTCACAAGTTATTCAGCCACTAGCTTAAGCTATCAACCATAAGTCATAAGTACCACTACAACAAATTATATCTTTCGAGGCTCTTAAAGTGCCTCGATAGGTACCCTATTGAGGCCTTTTGAACCTAGGGGCACTTAGTCCAAGTGTCGCTTGTTTTGAAGCCCCAATAGACTATTAAGGCTTTTTCAAGTGCTTTAACATGATAACACTTTATGAGACCCATATAAGTGCCTCAATTTTTTTTTCCGTGTCACTTACAAGTGCCCGTAAGACTATTTAAAATATTGAAAGTTAGCTATTATGACTCTTTCAAGTGTCCCAATAGAAAATTCTAACTATTTTAACTACCTTAAAATGCCTCAGTAAGACTATTGAAACAACTCTTGCAAGTGTCTCAATAGCTAATCTATGGAGCTGTCCTATGGTTTGCTATTAAGGCACTTCAAAACGCCTCAATATCTAATCTATGAATTTACTATTAGGACACTTCAAAAAGCCATATGTAGTAATATTAAGGCAATCAAAAAATCCCTCCAAATGGCAATTACATCTTGCTATATATATTGTAGTATTATCTATAAACAACATATGAAAAAAATAGTAGAAGATACAATAACAAACACACATAATCATCAAAAAGCTATCATAAAATTAAGCACCAAACATTTTGGTTACATTGTCCGAAGTCAAGTCTTTCAATAATTTAAGCATATTAAACTAAAACTAACCATGCATAGTCATTGTATCACACAAGTAAAAATATTGAAAAACACTAATAAACCATAGTCATTCATCCTAACTAATCTATGAAATTCCCTATACTTCGTATTTTGAGGATGCAACTAGCTTGAGTCAAAATTCAACGGTGTTACCTACAAAATATATAAATTCAAATTAGTAGAAATAAAAAAAATGACATAAATATGAATACTATACCGATTAATGTACTTAAATAATACAAGCATACCAATGATAAAGGCCAAGCTATTGGTGCTCCAATCGCATCTCCAATTGTTGTAAAAATCCATATGGCCTAATTAACTCTTCATTCCATTCCACAGAACTTGAATGGATACTTCACACCAATTACGACCTAAATCAGCACCTCCAACTTGTGTTTTTGGATCGATACTAGAGATGATTCCTTTAGCAACAACATGGCTTGAATTTACTATACTCTTGAGAGATAGTATTGCACCAGCCTAAAGCATAAATATAATAACTCCCAATCAAAAGAATATTAACAAACAAACCTACTCCCAGAAGTATTACTATAATTCTAATCCTAGTCCTAATAATTTTTGGAGAGAAGGCATAGCCTATAAATATAAATGCAGGTACTACCTCAATGTTATTCAGAGTTGATTTATTGAATTGAGATAGTGCTTTGAGCAAGTTGTGTAATCTTCTTATTCTTTCTCTGTGTTCTTTATTCTTCTAGTTCTAACTCTCAAAATTCTTATAGTTTCCTCCACCAAGTTGGTAGCGGTTACAAACTAATCACAAAAGAGAACTCCAATATTTTGATTTCAGATGCTTCGAGGTCATCTCTAAAGAAGATGCACCCAACAAATTCAACTCAATGATTGGCGGATTCGGGAACCTCAAAATTTGCTCATATTCCATCAAAAGCGAAAATTATTGCTTGAGCCAGCCGGCAATCTCATTTTCCTTTAGGCAACAACACATGACAACTAATTTATGATCAAGAATCAAAACAAAAACAATCTCCAGAATTGATCATAAACGAATCTTTACTAACCTCACCACGATGCTTTTGTAACCACAGATGGTAGCTTGAATTCTTAAAAAGATTGGCCACAACTCGGAGGATTGTCAAAAGATTTGCAGGCAGGGGAGTTGACATGACCTTTCGAATCAACTCCAAGAGTATATCTGGTAGAGACATGAGAAATACGCGAAGAATGTTGAAGTAAATCAAAAGTAAGAGAAAAAAAACCGAAAAAGTAGTATGTACTAAAAAGTTTGAAGAGCATGTTTACGACTGCATAGCAACTCGAATAATTAAGGGATCAATTTAGAAAAAGCTGGACTAGTCAATATCTTGTTAAAGATTACAAACCCATTGCACATGTATAGCATGACCTGTTTGGTACTATTTTTCGAATTCGATCCATCTTTTCAGAACATTTTTTCAGGTAGAAGCAAGCACATCAGCAGACAGTTAATTTAGGTTTACCAGACAATTTTACAAATATTAAACGAACATAAATAGATGACACAAATGACAAAGACCTTAATAACATAGCGTCTTATCGGGATAAGCTCGGATCATACGTAGATTTGAAATCCATAGCTTGGTAAAAGAAGAACTACGAACCATTATTATCATTCACATGCTTGAGAAGTATACTAGCCCCATCTGGATGCAGGATGATCATCCTCAATAAATCAATAACCGCAAAACCCCGCATTTGATAATTAGTTGCCCGTAACTCGCATTGTGGCGAAACATAAAAGAGAAACAATCCACCAAATGGGCAATGGAAAGACAAGAAAATGTAGGTTAAACACCAAATCACAAGTAGCAGTAGCAAAGAAATACGAGAAGGCCCTTGACGGCTGTTCTCGAAGAGGTAATGCTCAAAAGAAAGACTCAAAACTGAAGATAAAACATTAATTTCGTCAAATTTATAAACCCTGAAGTAACCTTAATCCTACACTTTCAGAAATACTCACCAACTTGTCCCTCAGGCTGAGTCTTGTAAGGCCGTAACTCCCGTTAGTGTTACGCTAATAGCTTAATATGCTATACGCAGAGAAAGAAGTGAGAACTAACGAAGAGGGAGAAGTCGAAAATCAAAAAGAAGAGAAGGATTCGGGAAAGAGAGAGACGAGAGAGAGAGGTCGCCGGGTCTGGATCGCGAGTCGCGGACGTTGTCTCGATCGTCTCATCTCCATCACCAAGTCGGGAAAACGGAAAGAGAGAGAAGCCTTGTTACTTGAAACTTTCAACTTTTAAGAATTGGGTTTTTCTGCAAAAGGTATGTCGTCTCTCACTCTCTCAGTCTCTATTTAATTCTTGTTTCTCTTATCCATAAAAAATTGTTCGTTTGAATGTTTGATGTCCAAAATTAGGGCTTTTTCATTTGGTTTGTTGAAATTGAAAACTTGGAATTAATTTAATTCTTGCCTTGTTGGGTACTTGGGCTTGTCACTTTCTTGAATTTTGAGTTCTTGATGTTATATTCAAAATTAGGGATTTTTTGACTTACATATTTACTTTGGTACAAATTGTGAATTTGTGATGTTGGGGTTTGGAAATTTGTTGTTTGGAGATTTGTTTGGTTTAATGGTTTTTGAGCAATTGTTACATGTTACTTGTTTAGTACTTTAGTTGTTTAAATAGTAATGGGTAGTTCTGCGTGATTAAACATTATAAAAATGTGTATAGGACAATGGTGATTTCTATGGGTTTTATCAAATAGTTATAATTGTGAATCCACTTAAAAAAATTCCTGGATTCGCCACTATCGTTGCATACTGTCGCAAAAGCGAAGACTGCGGAGGAAATGTCAACCATTTCACTTCAACTTTCTTTGATTGAATTGATTTTCATTTATATTAGAACCATGTGTTTTCCAACATGGCTATCTGCACCATTCTCACGAGTAAAGAATAAATCAGGAAGATAACATTTAGCCAATTTTGCATGCGACGATAAATACCATGATGTTTCAATATAACTTGACTTCAAGATCCTTCCCATTCCACATTTAGATACTTTGCAAGCGCAAACATTACAAATCCATATCTATACAAAGACTCTAATAGAGGCTTGTAGTAGTGTCAAAGTAACATCACCGAAAAGGAGAAAAAGAAAAGCATAGAAACAATTCAAAGTGTCTTAGAGGTTTAGATTCAAATATTGTGTAATCGTTATTCTTTGCCTGATACATTTCGTGCTTGAAAAGGCCACAAAATGGATTGACAATTGCCAACTTATTATCCATTAGAAACAATAAAACAAAAATCGACGCAAGAAAGTAATGATAAAGGAACCATGAAACAAATTAATTAACAAAGCGTGCATGCTTACCGGAAACATCATAGAAAGCGGCCATTGTTTTATCAATTTCACCAACAAAGCAATGTCCACATCGAAAAAATGTCTTGCTATGGTAATATGATGTATCCTTTAAAATTTTAGCAATCACACCCAATCTTGCAAGATCAACTTCGTCAAGGATAAGTTTGTTTTGTCCTTCGAAAGAGAAGATCATGAAGATTCAGTAAGAACTACCTAATGAAACAAAAAAGCTCTCAATCTAATAAAGCAAATCTCAAGAATAAAAGGAGAAAGTTAAAAACCTCAAAGAGGAAGATAATCAATGAAGGGATGAACCCATTAACAACTAAACATGTAATAAAGTGAAAAACTCTAACAGAAAAAAAAAAGATTAAAACAAAACTGAAATGAGGAAAGCATTGAAAGTAATATATACCGGATCGAAAGCGAGCACTCTAAACTCGAAAGTTTTTTGAGGATCCTATCAAACTGAGCCGCATCAAAAACAAGCATTCCTTTCTGGAAAGAAAATCAATCTCTACTGTAGGATTAACTTTGAACGAAGGCATCCAAAGTTTCAAAGAATGGCAAGTTACCACAACAGCATTATACGTATTAAATATTAATTACAAGTTACTGAATTCCCATTCAGCTTACCAAATGACAACAAATCAGCATTTGTCCCAATCAAGACATCTAAAGATTCATGTTCATAAGAATCTAACAAAATTGGAATATCACGCACACTACCTTCTAGTGTACAAAGGACATGTCACCTGTTTTGATGTTTTTAGTATATAATATCTTATTTATCAAAAAACAAAAACAAAAAAATAATAATTCAAGATTGACCATGCAACTCAGTATCTCTTACGGCAGGATAAATCAATACATTTGTAGAGCAAACCTTTAAAAGGTTTGGACCCCAAAAATAGAAACACAATATTCTCTTTTTTTCTCATGTGAGTAATAGATCATGATCATTGTGGCAGAAATACATATAATGGCAGGATTGCCACACTTTCATATCATTATGGCTAGTGTAGGTTTCTTTGCATAAACTCCCAAGCTAGGAAAAGATCTTAATAATCAAGACTGGGAACTTAAAATTTTCTCTGATCGTGTACCCATGTCTAGCAACAAAAGCACCGAAAGCCGACGGCTATCTCGGTAGCAAGAAGCAATTTTGTATATAATAACATCATGTACAGAAAGATCAAATGTTCAATATAGTCATACCGGATACTAGGGGTGAGTAGAAGTTTTTCGAACCGACTGCACAATGGAATCGAACCGACCCGGTCAAAATGGACCAATACTTTGGATTGGTCCCTGATCCTATTTTGGTAACCGTTGAATTCCCAATAATGGATCGGAGTATTGAATAGAAAATTACATAGAACGCTAAGAGCATGCTGATGGTTGACGAATATGATGTTAAAAAATGCTTAGAAGAGAATGCACAAAAAATAAAATGGAATAAGGCAAAGAACAGAATGGTGCTTCTCTAAGCTGTATGACATAAATGATGTCAAGAAAAGTGCTACTACCGAGTTCAAAATAACAATAAATGGTCAGTCAGTTTGATAGTTTGAATATTTTCAAATCAATGATACAACAAAACGGGCTACTAGTGGTTCCACATAACGACCGAACAAAAGAAGCAATTTTGGTATTTGGTACCACATTGCTGGTGTGCTTACTAAAGAAAACCAAGTATCACATCCTTTGTACACTAGAAGTATACTAAAAAATGATAAGAATTATATATACCAAAGGCGTCAAAACATGTGATGCATCCTTTGTATACTAGAAGTATACTCAAAAAATAAACTAGTAGATAGAGAAACTATTAGCAAACTCTCCAAAAAAAAATCTATCCTAGGTAACTATGGCATCTTATCTGATTGGCTTGTACTAAGAAAGTCGATCACTAAGTAAAGGTTTCTTTTGTTTATCCAAGGCCAAAAGTTGATGATGATGGGAAATGCGGATGATTGTGAAGGCCCCAAAGAAGGGCCCATCTTTATGGAAGACCTCCCCGAAGAAGAACAAGTGGTTCTTGTGGTGCTTCTTTATTATGGGATTCCTACGAATTTAAAACCCCATGGAAAGCTGAATGGAAGGTGATTAAGGTGGACATAGGGGCTGGCTTAAAGGTTCTTTGGAAGGATTGACAAAGCGGTTTGGGGCTGTTTTGATCCAAAGAAGATGGCCTACTATCAACATTGGTGAGAGGCTTGAGGTTTCAGACCACAACAATTTTACTCCCCAAGGCGTGTTTCACTTTGACACAAGTTTTGTGTAAGGAAAGACCGAACTATTGCAAACTTTACGTTAGATGAGTGAAGTCTAACCGGTAAATCGTTCTATCTTTTAATTTTTATTTCGGGTTCGTGGCGATTTAGTATCTCCAATAGGTGTGGGTTTGTTTGCAAGTTCCCGAACTTGCGGCCAAAGCTTAGAGGCCGGTGGCTTGTTCTAAGGAGGAATTTTTAAGGCAGCATAAGCATAAAAAACGTGGGGGCTGTCTTGGGGCGGATTAGGCGTGATTTCGCAAGTGTTTTGGGACAGCTTATGTGCGTGTTGGTTTTGGAATTGGGAGACAACTTGGGTAGTCCAAACGCACTTGAGTTGTGCCATTATTCCTTGTATTAATTCTATAAAAAAGGATAGATTTTGGGCTGTTATTGAGGGTTTTAGAAGGACTTTTGGGCGGTTTTTTTGCTATTTTTTGGGACTGTTGGTTCAGCCATAGGGCTGCCCAAAAAAGTTGGAACAGATTTGTTAATTCAAGCTTCTGCGTACGCATCAAGTTCCAATCTCATTTATTTCACTTGCCAAATAGCAGTCAGGCTTGCTCAAAACTTTCCTGAAGTTGCGGCCAAGGGAAGCTAGGGCAGATTGGCTTGTTCTAAGAGGAAGTTTTGGGCAGCATAAGCATAAAAAACATTAGATTTGTCTTGGGGCAGAATAGGCGTGATTTCTACTTAAAGTGTTTTTGGAACAACTTATGTGTGCGTGTTGGTTTCTGGAATTGGGAGACAGCTTGGGTAGTCCAAAACGCACTTGAGTTGGGCAGGTATTCCTTGTATTAATTATAAACAAGGATAGATTTTGGGCTGTTATTT
>JABEVN020000425.1:0-32184 GCA_013146195.2 Codonopsis lanceolata | reverse complement strand
CTCGGTTTGCGTGCCATACTTGCACTTCTTCCTTTGTTGGTTGTATGCTTGGTTTGTGAGAGGGTCTAGATGTGTTTGAGAGACCATATTAAGACCAAAACATTGTTAAGAGACTCCATATAGTTGTTGACTTGCTAAAGTCACAAGTCGTGACCCGGCGATAGTCGGAATGCGGCGATTGAAGGATTGCTTGCGTTTTGTGTTCGTGACCTCGGTTTGGGTCCTAGACCTCTTTAAGATGGTTTGTTAACATGTTTAGATACCTTAGACTTCAAGTTGGAGGTGTTCCTTAAGCCTATCGATGATTTTGGAAGCTTTGGAGATAGCGTTCGTCTCTATCGTAGTTCGGGAATCGAGTCGTAATCGCCTCTCCTTTGGGATTCTTATTTCCCTAGTTGTTATCCAACTTCCTAGAAGTGTTTAAGCTTCTTCATTAGCCCTTAGACTTGCCTTAAAAGTCTCCTCTCATTGCTCGTTTGATTTCGAGTTCGTTCGTCGTCCGGTTGCGTTGTTGCACCCTTCCCGGTTTCGCTCAGTTGTTTCGGGAGTTGTTCGGTGTGTTTTAGACTTGTTTTGAGTTGGGTTAGACCTTAGAATGGTTGCCCATAAGTTTGGGATCATTTAGATCAAGTTTAGACCAAATTTTGGAGGTTCGGGAGCCGAGGCGCCCGCATGGAGTGGCGCCCGCCTCAGAAATCTTGAGAGCACCCTTGTGCAGAGAGAGACTGGGCGGCATGGGCTAGGTGAGGCGCCCGCCTCACTGCTTGAGCTGCTACGGGATTTTTCTTCCCTGTTTTTGAGCTAGGTCGTGAAATGCCTATCCTACCCCTTTAAACCCCTCTAAACCCTTCCTAACTACCCACACTTAGTCCTAATCAAGTCCTAACACTAATTAGAGGTTAATTTAGTTTGATTAAGTGTTTGATTACTCCCTAACATTCACTAATTGCACTTGAGAAATCCCCTTTGTGCCCTTCTCTTGATTGGAGGTATAAATACACAACCTTAGCCAAATTTTCAGTAAACTCTTCATTTGTTCATCCTATTCTTTCAAGTTAGAGAGAGAGAGTTGGGGCTTGAGTTTTGAGCCTAGCTTCATCTTCTTCCTCCGATCCCCAAAGATTCCACCGTTAGATCGCCGCCAAACTTCGATTCTCGGCGAGTGCAACGAAAGGAGCGACTTCACCGTTTGGATTTGGATTCTCTTGAGTTTTCACTCAAGCTAGGTAAGTTACCTTCTTTTGATTTTGGTTCATTGGCCCTAAGGAAAACAACTTGTATGCTATTTGTGGCAATGAACAACTTGTATCTATGTTTGCCCAATTTTGGGGATTTTTGAAGTATGAACTTGTTAGGGGTATTTGTAGATGACTCTATGCTTATTGATGTATATGATTACTCTTCATTTTGTGTTCCTAGGCTTGAGCATGCTAGAAATCATGCCTTTATGCTATTTGGGTTTATTGTGGAATTATGCCTACGATTGGGGCTTTAGATGTATGAACTCACATGATATCATGAGTAAGAACATTTAAGTGGGATTATGATATTTATGAAATGGGTTTTGATTTATGATTGGGATTTTGTTGTGAATTTTAGGGCTTGGGAACTTAAGCCGAATTATCGGATATATTGTTGTTAAATAAAGTGGGTATTGGTGTTGTCATGGATGAAAGGTCTAAGAATGAAACTTAGTATTTAGACTCAACGGAGTCGAAATAAGTTCACTAGAGTGTTAATGAACTCGGGTTGAATCCCTACGATATTTGGGTTTTGATTGATTATGAATATGATGAATTCTTGGACTTTTAGGCTTGGGAAACAAGCCGGATTATTTTGGGAGAATTATTATAAACTTGGATGATGTGCTAAGTTTGGGTTGTATGAAATGCGATATTAAGACTCAATGGAGTCATTTTAGTTTCAATAAGATGTTAGTGAGCCTTAGGTTGGAATCCTACGACGTTCGGGTTTGGTTGTTTGATTGTGAGTACGAGCATCTCGGTGTGTCCCATTTGTGACACCCACGACATAGAAGCTTATTGGGGATTTAATTAGGCGTGCTCGTAGAGCTTGAGCATTAGAGATCAACTTATGATCTCGTATTACCTTAAGAAATGATTATTTGAATGAGTACCTCATTATGTGGTTCTTTGACTAAACTTGTAAGTTGGTTGAATTTATTAAGTATGTGCAAATATGTGCATTGTTGAAATTGGTGTGTAGAGCTTTATGTCCTACTTGATTTGGTATGCCGCAATGGCGGTCTTGGTTCTTGTTTGAGCATGAGAGTAATTATCTACTTGTGCATTGCATTGAGTCCAGCTGGCATTAATTGGTTTATTATTCAAGTCAGGGTGGGACGATGCATCGCCTTCACGAATTATGGGATTCGTGCTCGCTATGGATCGCCGCACAGGGACTCCACACACCTCCTTGTTGGCGCGGTGGGGAAGTAGCCCCTTTGCCGTATCAGTTAAGTGCCGCATTGGCTTGCTATTGAGATCGAGTAGCCCTCGACGACAGTCGATGAATTCACATACCATCGATGGCACGAACCAGATATATTGTGTATTGCAGGAGCAACACAACGGAGCGTTTTGGGTATCTTCTCTAACCCTTATGTGGCTTACTATGAGCACTTACATGAAAGATAACGTGATATGTGATTCATGAAGTTCATGATGCTTGATGACTTAATACAGTTTATTTGTTGGTATACGATTAGGATGCCATGATTTTATACATGCTTGTGCATTATGCCATGCCACGACATGTTATGCCATACATTGCATTTAGTAACTTACTGGGTCATTATGACTCATTTCGTGTGTTTGTTTTCCTTAGTTTTTGCAGCGATCCCGTTAATGCAGCGTGGCGGCCGGATAGTGATTCCTAGAAGGTGGTCTTAGGGCTCTAAGCTTGGAATTATTATTATTATGTTATTTTTACGTATTTGTGAGACACGAATGTAAAGTTATGTAGACTTTACTTGGGTAGACTATGTTAGTATTATGTTATTGTATTATTTTGGTAGCCGACTCGTTAGTCGAGCTGTTGTATCTTTTTAGAAATTGTTCCTTTTATTATTCGAGCATGCTTTAGCTCACTCGCTCTAGTATTGTTGGTATTGTCATCTCAGCGGCGTTAGTCGTGGAGACTTGGGTTATTGTTAGAATTGAATATCTTGTTCTTTTAGTTGATTTATTCCTCGGCATGTTATAGCCGTAGAGTTGTCGTTTATCGGGTTGGGTTCTTGTTGCTTCGCCGGCCTTAGGTTGCCGATGGTTTGTTGTGCGTGCGCAATGTTGCGTCCACGCGAGTCGTAAAGATTTGTTGAGAGATAGTCGTCTCTCGGTCTTGTATTCCTTAGTTTAAAACTATAGGTTTTGGTCCCATTTATGATTTGCTTCCTGATTTTAGTTTTTGGTTATTCGATTTTGCCGTTATGGCTTTTTCATTCCTGTTTAGAGTTTGTTGGTTCAACTTTGGACTCGCACTATTACGCTTAGCGGGTGCTTGTTCGTCTTTTAGCTTGTCTTGGCGGCACGACCTTGGGATTCCGCATTGGAATTCGGGTCGGGTCGTCACAGTTGGTATCAGAGCTATAGGTTAGCTATTTCGCCAGGATAGGTTCCTTGGCCTTGTTTGGGTTGGGTTTATTGTTGAGTTATGCTTGGAGTGTTCTTTGTAGGCGTACTATGTCGGGAACTTGGCGTGGAGCTAGTTCTATTATACCTTGTTCGAGTGCAGCTCGTGGCGACGAGAGTGGAGAGAATGTTAGTGATCCGCGTGTGACTCCTCAACGGATGTGTGGACTGGAAGATGATTCTTCTGTTCTTGCGAAATTCTTGAAGTTTAAACCGGAAAGTTTCGATGGAGAGCCCGATACTATTGAGGCGAAATATTGGCTAGAAAGCATGGAGAAGATCTTTGCGGTTTGGGTAGTACGTCCAGAAGAAATGGTTACCTTAGCAGTGTTTGGATTGGATGGTGCAGCCGAGCAATGGTGGCTTGAAATACGAGATCATTGGAGACAGCATGGAGTACCTCGAGTGTGGGAAAACTTTGTCAAGGAGTTTATGTTACGGTTTGGTCCGGTAGTAACTCGAGAAAGGGGAGAGATGGAATTCCTGATGTTAGAACAAGGAGATATGACCGTGGCTCAGTATTCAGCAAAGTTTACGGAGTTGGCTCGTTACTGTAGTTACTTGGTGCCAGATGAGGCTAAGAAGACCGAGAGATTTGTGAGAGGTCGAAGGCGAAATTATCGTGGCGGCTTATTCCGTTATTACTTACAATTACCAAGGGGCGTGGATCGTGCATGTGCGATAGAGTTAGACATCGAAGAGTATGCGCTCGAAGGAAAATATCAAAGACTAATAGGGGCCCTGAGGATAAGAGGAGGCAGTCAACACCTCAAACAGTTAGCCAAGGAAAGGTGCATTCAGGTGGCCGGAGTGGTGTTACTACTTCTACTCAGATAAGACGAGGTGGCGTGTTGACATGTAACTTTTGTAAGAGGACAGGACACACCGAGGATAAGTGTTGGGGAAAGACGGGGAAGTGTTACTATTGCGGTGACGGAACTCACTTGAAGAAAGATTGCCCGAAAAGGAAAGTTTAGGTCGATGCAGGAGTACTAGTCAACAATCGGTGGCTCAGAGAGATTGGTGGACGGTCGGCCTAGAGTTTGAAGCGATGCAGCGTGGCGGTTAGCCTATCACGGAGTTTTGAGACCTATCCGAAATAGGAAGGTATATTCTTGTATATAAATATTCGTAAATTATACCGTTGTTACTATTACCGTTAATATGAGTACACGTTTTAATCGGTAGCTCATGTGCATTCATACATACATTATATGGTGTATTGTGTAATATTGGTTATTTTTGTCGGAATAATACCCCAATGTGAGATCAATATATTACATGGTTTGTTTTGTGGATTACCGGTAGGTAATCGCATGTGGTGTATGGATTCTTGTTTAGTCTATATATATATAAGACTATGCTATATGTATAGAGTTGTGGTTTTGTGTGGTTATGTATATAAAGGCCATAGTATGTATATATATATATGAATATATATATGAAGCATGAATTGTAAGTTGATATTTATTGGTTTGATATAATGTTTGTATATTCTATGAGAATATGTTTTATGTAATGAGTAATATTATACTATATTATTGATTAAGGGTTATTATGCGAATAAAATATACATTCAACTTGTGAGAAGGTTGAAGGTTGCGATTTAGAGGATAATCACGGTTACACGGGAGAGATTGAAGCTTCACCGTGAGTATTGAGACGTTAACGTTCTGTTAGGATGCTTAGTGTATGCATTGGTTGTAGACTTGGTCTAGAGCCTAAGAAAGGATAGTTTTGCGGAGTATAGACGTTTCGGGCATTAGTAGCCTTGGCGATTCGTTGTGATTACTAGGAAGCCATCTTGGTTGAGTGTACTAGGTACACGAGTGTTGTGATAGCTATGATTGTTGATTGTCAAGGTAATAGGCCTTGTTACTTGGTTTGATTTTTATTCAAGTTATGTGCATTAGTTGTAGGAAACACCTACTTGATGCATTTACATAGTAGTATATTAAATTTTCACCTCATAATATCATGTTCATTCATTTCCTTAGCATAGGAGACTATTAAAGGATGCTTAGAACCTTTTTAATCATGAACCTTCGCATCCTTGCAACGAAAAGCTTTTGAAATCCAATTTAGTCGGTACCCTAAATTGGTGATCAAAAGAGGTTCGTTGGTGGACTAGGATTGGTAGTGAGTAGGTTAAACATTGACTATACCCGTTACCAGATGGATGGACATAGATGAAAAGAATTTTCAAAACATGGCATTGTGTGCTCTTGTGTGTTCTTACCGCGATAGGAAATCGCGAGTATGATTTGCATAGTTGAAATGCCAATTTGGTTATCTTTGATTTGTTTGTAAATTGCTCCATAAGCAATTATTAATTCTTGTAAACTTAGAATCTTTTGTGCTTGAATTTCATGATGTGCCCCGAAACAAATAGTTTCGGTAGTTGAACGTGTTCTTATATTGAAGTTTGGGATTTTGCCTACGTGGTTGGCGTAATGTGTTCATATGTGTATTCGCGACTCAAGTATGAGTCATGTTGTTTTCAACCGTAAGTCTTGATGTTGTTGTGTCTATTGGGAATTCTTAGACTTTCGAATTTGGATTATTAGAGTTTAACCCTCGTGTTTATTGTGGTTGAGTGTGGACCTAATGTTGGTTTGTATCATGATTTAGAATTCGGGACGAATTCTTTTTAAGGTGGAGAGGGTGTGTGCGCCCCGCTCCCGTTGTCTCGGTTTGCGTGCTATATTGCACTTCTTCCTTGTCGGCGGTATGTTTGGGTTGCGAGAGGGTCTAGATATGTTTGAGAGACCATATTAAGACCAAAACATTATTAAGAGACTCCATATAGTTGTTGACTTGCTAAAGTCACAAGTCGTGACCCGGCGATAGTCGGAATGCGGCGATTGAGGGTTTGCTTGCGTTTTGTGTTCGTGACCTCGGTTTGGGTCCTAGACCTCTTTAAGATGATTTATTAACATGTTTAGATACATTAGACTTCAAGTTGGAGGTGTTCCTTAAGTCTATCGAAGATTTGGAAGTTTTGGAGATAGCGTTCGTCTCTATCGCGTAGTTCGGGAATCGAGTCGCGTAATCGCCTCTCCTTTGGGATTCTTATTTCCCTAAGTTGTTATTCAACTTCCTAGAAGTATTTAAGCTTCTTCATTAGCCCTTAGACTTGCCTTAAAAGTCTCCTTTCATTGCTCGTTTGATTTCGAGTTCGTTCGTCGTCCCGGTTGCACGTTGTTGCACCCCTTCCCGGTTTCGCTCCGAGTTGTTTCGGGAGTTGTTCGGGTGTGTTTTAGACTTGTTTTGAGTTGGGTTAGACCTTAGAATGGTTGCCCATAAGTTTGGGATCATTTAGATCAAGTTTAGACCAAGTTTTGGAGGTTCGGGGGCCGGCCGCCGCATGGGATGGAGTGAGGCGCCCGCCTCAGTCTTGAGAGCACCCTTGTGCGAGAGGAGACTGAGGCGGCCGCATGGAGCTAGGTGAGGCGCCCGCCTCACCTGCAGAACTGCTACGGGATTTTTCTTCCCCTGTTTTGAGCTAGGTCGTGAAATGCCTATCCTACCCCCTTTAAACCCCCTCTAAACCCTTCCTAACTACCCACACTTAGTCCTAATCAAGTCCTAACACTAATTAGAGGTTAATTTAGTTTGATTAAGTGTTTGATTACTCCCTAACATTCACTAATTGCACTTGAGAAATCCCCTTTGTGCCCTTCTCTTGATTGGAGGTATAAATACACAACCTTAGCCAAATTTTCAGTAAACTCTTCATTTGTTCATCCTATTCTTTCAAGTTAGAGAGAGAGAGAGTTGGGGGCTTGAGTTTTGAGCCCTAGCTTCATCTTCTTCCTCCGATCCCCAAGGATTCCACCGTTAGATCGCCGCCAAACTTCGGATTCTCGACGAGTGCAACGAAAGGAACGACTTCACCGTTTGGATTTGGATTCTCTTGAGTTTTCACTCAAGCTAGGTAAGTTACCTTCTTTTGATTTTGGTTCATTGGCCCTAAGGAAAACAACTTGTATGCTATTTGTGGGCAATGAACAACTTGTATGCTATGTTTGCCCAATTTTGGGGATTTTTGAAGTATGAACTTGTTAGGGGTATTTGTAGATGACTCCTATGCTTATTGATGTATATGATTACTCTTCATTTTGTGTTCCTAGGCTTGAGCATGCTAGAAATCATGCCTTTATGCTATTTGGGTTTATTGTGGAATTATGCCTACGATTGGGGCTTTAGATGTATGAACTCACATGATATCATGAGTAAGAACATTTAAGTGGGATTATGATATTTATGAAATGGGTTTTGATTTATGATTGGGATTTTGTTGTGAATTTTAGGGCTTGGGAACTTAAGCCCGAATTATCGGATATATTGTTGTTAAATAAAGTGGGTATTGGTGTTGTCATGGATGAAAGGTCTAAGAATGAAACTTAGTATTTAGACTCAACGGAGTCGAAATAAGTTCACTAGAGTGTTAATGAACTCGGGTTGAATCCCTACGATATTTGGGTTTTGATTGATTATGAATATGATGAATTCTTGGACTTTTAGGCTTGGGAAACAAGCCCGGATTATTTTTGGGAGAATTATTATAAACTTGGATGATGTGCTAAGTTTGGGTTGTATGAAATGCGTATTTAATGAAATGCGATATTAAGACTCAATGGAGTCATTTTAGTTTCAATAAGATGTTAGTGAGCCTTAGGTTGGAATCCTACGATGTTCGGGTTTGGTTGTTTTGATTGTGAGTACCCGAGCATCTCGAATTGTGTCCCATTTGTGACACCCACGACATAGAAGCTTATTGGGGATTTAATTAGAGCGTGCTCGTAGAGCACGGAGCATTAGAGATCAACTTATGATCTCGTATTACCTTAAGAAATGATTATTTGAATGAGTACCTCATTATGTGGTTCTTTGACTAAACTTGTAAGTTGGTTGAATTTATTAAGTATGTGCAAATATGTGCATTGTTGAAATTGGTGTGTAGAGCTTTATGTCCTACTTGATTTGGTATGCCCGCAATGAGCGGTCTTGGTTCTTGTTTGAGCATGAGAGTAATTATCTACTTGTGCATTGCATTGAGTCCACCGGCATTAATGGCATTAATTGGTTTATTATTCAAGTCGTGGTGGGACGATGCACGCCTTCACGAATTATGGGATTCGTGCTCGCTATGGATCGCCGCACCTGACTCCACACACACCTCCACCTGGCCGCAGGGGAAGTAGCCCCTTTGCCGTATCAGTTAAGTGCCGCATTGGCTTGCTATTGAGATCGAGTAGCCCTCGACGACAGTCGATGAATTCACATACCATCGATGGCACGAACCAGATATATTGTGTATTGCAGGAGCAACACAACGGAGCGTTTTGGGTATCTTCTCTAACCCTTATGTGGCTTACTATGAGCACTTACATGAAAGATAACGTGATATGTGATTCATGAAGTTCATGATGCTTGATGACTTAATACAGTTTATTTGTTGGTATACGATTAGGATGCCATGATTTTATACATGCTTGTGCATTATGCCATGCCACGACATGTTATGCCATACATTGCATTTAGTAACTTACTGGGTCATTATGACTCATTTCGTGTGTTTGTTTTCCTTAGTTTTTGCAGCGATCCGATCCCGTTAGTGCGCGTGGCGGCTTCGATAGTGATTCCTAGAAGGTGGTCTTCCGGCTCTAAGCTTGGAATTATTATTATTATGTTATTCGTATTTGTGAGACACCTAATGTAAAGTTATGTAGACTTTACTTGGGTAGACTATGTTAGTATTATGTTATTGTATTATTTTGGTAGCCGACTCGTTAGTCGAGCTGTTGTATCTTTTTAGAAATTGTTCCCTTTTATTATTCCGAGCATGCTTTAGCTCACTCGCTCTAGTATTGTTGGTATTGTCATCTCCGACGACGTTAGTCGTGGGACTTGGGTTAATTGTTAGGAATTGAATATCTTGTTCTTTTAGTTGATTTATTCCTCCGGCATGTTATAGCCGTAGAGTTGTCGTTTATCAGGTTGGGTTCTTGTTGCTTCGGCCTTAGGTTGCCGATGGTTGTTGTGCGTGCGCAATGTTGCGCCACGCGAGTCGTAGATTTGTTGAGAGATAGTCGTCTCTCGCCTTGTATTCCTTAGTTTAAAACTATAGGTTTTGGTCCCATTTATGATTTGCTTCCGCAGATTTTAGTTTTTTTTGGTTATTCAAGACGCCGTTATGGCTTTTTTCATTCTGCTTAGAGTTTGTTGGTTCAACTTTGGACTCGCACTATTACGCTTAGCGGGTGCTTGTTCGTCTTTTAGCTTGTCTTGGCGGCACGACCTTGGGATTCCGCATTGGAATTCGGGTCGGGTCGTCACAGTTTCTACTCATATTATCATGTGAGTTCATACACCCAAAGCCCCAATAATTCATAGGCATAATCCCACCATGAACCCAAATAGCATAAAGGCATGATTTCTAGCATGCTCAAGCCTAGAAACACAAAATGAAGAGTAATCATATACTTCAATAATCATAGGAGTCATCTACAAATACCCCTAACAAGTTTATACTTCAAAATCCCCAAAATTGGGCAAACATATATACAAGTTGTTCATTGCCCACACATAGCATACAAGTTGTTTTCCTTAGGGCCAATGAACCAAAATCAAAAGAAAGTAACTTACCTAGCTTGAGTGAAAACTCAAGAGAACACAAATCCGATCGGTGAAGTCGTTCTACTCGTCGAGGGCTTCAAGAATCCGAAGTTTGAAGGAAATCGGGTGGTCGGATCGCCTTGGATCGAAGAGGGAAGAGTTAGCTCAAGAGTCTCCCATGGAGCCTCTCTCTAGAATACGTATGTGGAGGATGAGAAATGAGGAGGGTTTTGGCTGATTTGGGAAGAGGTTAGGCTATTTATACCTCCTCAACAATAAGGGCACAATAGGCATTTCTCAAGTGCAATTAGTGGAGATTAGGGGTAATCAAGCTCTAATCCAACCTTAATTAACTCCTAAATAATGTTAGGACATGTTTAGGGTTAAGTATGAGGGGTTAGGAAGGGTTTAGAGGGGGTTTAAGGAGGGTAGAATAGGTAAAACACATCACAACTCAAAACAGGGGAAGAAAATCCCGTATTTTTGGGTTGAGGCGGGCGCCTCAACCTACTCCATGCGGCCGCCTCACCTCTTCTCGCACATAAGGGTGCTCTCGGTTCGAGGCGGGCGCCTCACTCATCCCATGCGGCCGCCTCGGCTCCTGAACCTCCAAAACTGGTCTAAACTTGATCTAAATGATCCCAAACTTATGGGCAACCATTCTAGGGTCTAACCCAACTCAAAACAAGTCTAAAACACACCCAAACAACTCCCGAAACAACTCGGAGCGAAACCGGGAAGGGGTGCAACAACCACGAACGAACTTGAAATCAAACGAGAAATGCGAGGAGACTTTTAAGGCAAGTCTAAGGGCTAATGAAGAAGCTTAAATACTTCTAGGAAGTTGAATAACAACTAGGGAAATAAGAATCCCAAAGGAGAGGCGATTACGCGACTCGATTCTCGAACTACGCGATAGAGACGAACGCTATCTCCAAAACTCCCAAATCTTCGATAGACTTAAGGAACACCTCCAACTAGAAGTCTAATGCATCTAAATATGTTAATAAACTATCTTAAAGAGGTCTAAGACCCAAACCGAGGTCACGAACACAAAACGGAAGTAAACCCTCAATCGCCGCATTCGACTAATCGGGTCACGACTTGTGACTTCAGCAAGTCAACAACTATATGGAGTCTCTAAATAATGTTTTGGTCTTAATATGGTCTCTCAAACATATCTAGACCCTCTCGCAACCCAAACATACCGTCGACAAGGGAAGAAGTGCAATATAGCACGCAAACCGAGACAACGAAGGAGCGGGGCGTCACAGTGTAAGCCGAGCTTTGGTTATCTTATTTAGTAGTTCACTACGTATAAGTCTTCCGCTGAGCATCCTATTAGCTCTTATTTAATTCTTGTCCATAAACTGTTAGCTTGGGTTCCGGCATGTAGTGTCGCCGATGACTTGGTTTAATTGCTTAACTGTTATATCAGGTTTGAAAAGTTTTAAAAATACCGGCCTTTTGGTGCCGAGGCGTGCTACGTCTCAAATGTTGCGTCACGTCGTTTTCTTTAATAAAGTCCTTGCATGTTATTTGTTTACTTGTTTCCATCCTATTTGGGCGGTCAGACCCGCGGTTCCACCTCGGGTCTGGGTCGGGTCGCCACAAATAATGTCTTTCCCGAACATATTTAAGAAAGTAAAATCATATTATTTTTTAGTTTCGAATAAAGTTTTACGGTCTCGACTGAGTAAGGGTGGTTTTTTCATTTTTTTTAGAAAATATTGGGCGACATTTATAACGATAATGGTATGAGGGGGAAACTGATAAGAAAATCAAAATATAAGACGAAATGAATAGAATTAAAAAATGTGCAACCTAACTTTAAAATACGTACAAGTCAAGGGATCAAATTATTATTTAATTATTCATGGGTAATAACTAAACATGCTAATAATTTATCTTATTTTATTCATGGGTAATAACTAAACATGCTAACAATTTGCTTAATATCTCGATATACTCACCAACAATTCTATTATTGTAGATATAATTTTTCATATAAATCTAATAATGTCTTGCCCGAACATATTTAAGAAAGTAAAACCATATTATTTTTTAGTTTCAAAAAAAGTTTTAGTGTCTCGACTGAGTAAGGGTATTTTTGTCATTTTAGAAAATATTGGACGACATTTGTAATGGTAATGGTACTTTAAAATAGGTACAAGTCAAGGGATCAAATTATTATTTAATTATTCATGGAATTAATTATCCTATGACAAATTTACTCTTTTGTCCTTAATTCATGGCAAGTGATTTATTATATTTATTATGATTACTTTTTTCCAATCATTATTTTTTAATATGGTAAATTTATGTGTATTGTCCTTAACAAAATGCACAAATTTATCAAATGGTTCTACATTTTTTTCATCTTCTTAACATTGTGACACATTTTTCTTAACTCATTTATCATATTTTATTCATGGGTAATAACTAAACATGCTAACAATTTACTTAATATCTCGATATACTCACCAACAATTCTATTATTGTAGATACAATTTTTCATATAAATCTAATAATATCTTTCCCGAATATATTTAAGAAAGTAAAACCATATTATTTTTTAGTTTCAAATAAAGTTTTAGTGTCTCGACTGAGTAAGAGTATTTTTGTCATTTTCGAAAATACTGGGGGACATTTGTAACGATAATGGTACTTTAAAATAGGTACAAGTCAAGGGATCAAATTATTATTTAATTATTCATAGAATTAATTAGTCTATGACAAATTTACTCTTTTGGTCTTAATTAATGGTGAGTTATTTATAATATTTACAGCTATTTTTTTCCAATCATTATTTGTTGTAATGGTAAATTTATGTGTATTATCCTTAACAAAACGCACAGATTCATCAAATGGTTCTTCATTTTTTTTCCTCTTTTGTACATTATGACATATTTTCTTCACTCATTTCTCTTATTATATTTATGGGTAATAACTAAAATGCTAGAAATTCGTTTAATCGAATAATTCTATTATTATAGATGCAATTCTTCATATAAATCGAATAATGTCTTTCCCGAACATATTTAAGAAAATAAAATCATATTATTTTTTAGTTTCGAATAAAGTTTTACGGCCTCGACTAAGTAAGGGTGGTTTTTTCATTTTAGAAAAAATTGGGCAACATTTGTAACGATAATGGTAGGAGGGGAAAACTGATAAGAAAATCAAAATATAAGACGAAATGCATAGAGTTAAAAAATGTAGCACCTAATTTCAAAATACGTACAAGTCAAGGAATCAAATAATTATTCAATTATTTATGGAATTAATTAGCCTATGACAAATTTACTCTTTTGGCCTTAATTAATGGCAAGTGATTTATTATATTTATTATGGTTACTTTTATCCAAACTTTATTATTTGACATGGTAAATTTATGTGTATTGTTCTTAACAAAAGACACAAATTTATCAAATGATTCTTCATTTTTTTCATCTTCTTGACATTATGACACATTTTCTTAACTCATTTATCTTATTTTATTCATGGTTAATAACTAAACATGCTAACAATTTGCTTAATATCTCGATATACTCACCAACAATTCTATTATTGTAGATACAATTTTTCATATAAATCTAATAATTTCTTTCCTGAACATAATTAAGAAAGTAAAACTATATTATTTTTTACTTTCAAAAAAGTTTTAGTGTCTCGACTTAGTAAGGGTATTTTTGTAATTTTAGAAAATATTGGTCGACATTTGTAACGATAATGGTACTTTAAAATAGGTACAAGTCAAGGGATCAAATTATTATTTAATTATTCATGGAATTAATTAGCTTATGACAAATTTACTCTTTTGGTCTTAATTAATGGTGTGTTATTTATTATATTTATAGCTATTTTATTCCAATCACTATAGGTTTTAATGTTAAATTTATGTGTATTATCCTTAACAAAACGCACAGATTCATCAAATGGTTCTTCATTTTTTTTCATTTTTTTTTTCATTTTTTGCACATTATGACACATTTTCTTAACTGATTTCTCTTTATTTATTTTATGGGTATTAACTAAACATGTTACAAATTCGTTTAATATCTCGATACTCACTAATAATTCTATTATTATAGATACAATTTTTCATATAAATCTAATAATGTCTTTCCCGAACATATTTAAGAAACTAAAAATCATTTTATTTTTTAGTTTCGAATAAAGTTTTACGGTCTCGACTGAGTAAGGGTGGATTTTTCAATTTAGAAAATATTGGGCGACATTTGTAATGATAATGGTAGGAGGGGAAAACTGATAAGAAAATCAAAATATAAGACGAAATGAATAGAATTAAAAAATGTAGAACCTAACTTTAAAATACGTACAAGTCAAGGGGATCAAATTATTATTTAATTATTCAATGAATTAATTAGCTTATAACAAATTAACTCTTTTGGCCTTAAATCATGGCAAATGATTTATTATATTTATTATGGTTACTTTTTTCCGATCATTATTATTTGACATGGTAAATTTATGTGTATTGTCCTTAACAAAAGGCACAAATTTCTCAAATGGTTGTTCATTTTTTTTCATCTTCTTGACATCATGAAACATTTTCTTACTCATTTATATTATTTTATTCATAGGTAATAACTAAACATGCTAGAAATTCGTTATAAATGTTATTATTTATTCATAGGTATTAATTAGCCTATGACAAATTTACTCTTTTGGTCTTAATTAAAGGTGAGTTATTTATTATATTTATAGTTATTTTTTTCTAATCATTATTGGTTGTATTGGTAAATTTATGTGTATTATCCTTATCAAAAGACACATATTCATCAAATGGTTCTTCATTTTTTTTATTCATCTTTTGCACATTATGACATATTTTCTTAACTAATTTCTCTTATTTTATTTATGGGTAATAACTAAACATGCTAGAAATTCGTTTAATATCTCGATACTTACCAATAATTCTATTATTATAGATACAATTTTTCATATAAATCTAATAGTGTCTTTCCCGAACATATTTAAGAAAGTAAAATCATATTATTTTTTAGTTTCGAATAAAGTTTTACGGTCTCGACTGAGTAAGGGTGGTTTTTTCATTTTTTTTAGAAAATATTGGGCGACATTTATAACGATAATGGTAGGAGGGGGAAACTGATAAAAAAATCAAAATATAAGACGAAATGAATAGAATTAAAAAATGTGCAACCTAACTTTAAAACACGTACAAGTCAAGGGTTCAAATTATTATTTAATTATTCATTGAATTAATTAACCTATGACAAATTTACTCTTTTGGCCTTAATTCATGGCAACTGATTTATTATATTTATTATGGTTACTTTTTTCCAATCATTATTATTTGACATGGTTAATTTATGTGTATTTCCCTTCCCAAAAGGCTCAAATTTATCAAATGGTTCTTCATTTTTTTTTCATCTTATTGACATGATGATACATTTTCTTAACTCATTTATCTTATTTTATTTGTGGCGACCCCGACCCCGGACCGGATATGGGACCGTGGACCGGAGCGCCAAACAAGACAAGACAAGAAAGGAAGAACATGCAAGGACTCAAAATATTTTATTTTTAAAACTGACGTGATGCAACATTTCAGTCGCAAGAGAACTCGACACAAAAGGTCGGTAATTTTTAAAATCATTTCACCTGATAAACAGTTAAGCAATAATCCAAGTCTTCGGCGACACTACAGCCGGAACCCAAGCTAAGCAGTAAATATGACGAGGAAATAAATAAGAGCTAATGGGATGCTCAGCGGAAGTCTAAACGTAGTGAACAATAACACAAGATATACAAGGCACGGCTAACATAATTGCCGGCATCAAGAGAAGTACAAATACTACAAGAGTTAATACTACAAGTAGCTAACAGGAATACACGAGTACAAAATCTATACAATCCCAAGCATAGTCTAGATGACTAGCTTATACCCATCGTCCTTGCAAAATACAAAAGAAGATAAGGGGACCTCTAAAACCACCTCTTCGACTGCAAGAGCCCGATCAAAAGAGAACTAAGGTATACGAGCACTACGATCCTCAACGGGAAGGTCCTGACCTGCTAGGATCTAAAAAAAGTACAGGGGAACGAGTAAGTCATAATGACTCGTAAACTATCAATCATGCATGACATGGCAATATGCAACACGTTAGGCAAGACAATATTACAAGCATGTAGATCAAGTATATGAGATGCACATTATTGCACATAGTCACATAATATGAGGATATAGAGCTGGGCCGCTTCGTAGACCTGCAAAACAGACACCTTCATGACGTGCATGAATCGATGGGTGTGATAATACATCGATCTTCCGAGGATATTCTCGGGATAAACATGAAGTCAATCTCAATGGTCGCGTATTGGTTGGCCAAGAGAGCTCTTCCCCACTGTGGCCAGCAGTGGAGGGTGTGTGACATGATCAAGTACGCCAGCTGGACTCATGCAATGCCAAGCAGTATTTACTCAACAATGGTTAGTATGGAACGAGTCCGACAAGAGCGTCCTCGTTCGAGACAAGTATATAATCTCATCAATAAACAAGCAAGCTCGACAAGAACGAACTCAATATATCAAGTATGCATTTATTATGTCATAAAGATACAAGCATGATAGTCAATCCATTTCAAGAGTCTAGAATTAGTTTTCTAGTGTAACGCATGTAATAACGTCGTAGGGATCGATCATTGAGTCGGTATTGTTCAATAGCTCACTATTGTCGACTCCGTTGAGTCATTTCTATAAATCCAAGCTTGTAGAGTTAAAGTACTATTTGCATTTCCAACTCTTTTCTAAGTTATCGCATTGATTTATCTAGGTCATTAATCCACATAACAATCATAGCCAAGAATAAATTCAAGTCCCCAATTTATGGAACCCTAGAATCACGTTTTTCCCAAATAATGGTCGAAAGTCTATGACCCAAGAATAATAATTATTTCTAATTTAGAGAAGAACACTTTTACTTCTAGGCTTAGTGTCCAAATCGAAACATTTGCATTCGTTGTCTATAATTCCAGATTTTCATACTCTCTACAACGTATCATTATTATGGTAGAGAACAAGGAGGGCATGATTTAGACATGAGAGAAGGGAAGCAAGAAGAGGTAGCATGTTATCTCTAACATGGACCTAAGGGAAATTGATAGCTTACCTCAAGCCAAGCAAAAGACGGAAGCACGAAAACTGATCGGTGACAATCGCTCGTATCGACGGCGGCGACGCAACGGCGGTCTCGGAATCGCAAGCGGGTCTTGAATCTCTTGGAAGCCAACCCCTCACTCACTAATCTCACCAAGACTCTCACGCACAAGCTCTCCCTAGACCGGAGAAGATGAGGCGTAGAAATGAGTCGTGAAATGAAGTCTAAAGCTGATGTAGTGTAGATCAGCTCACTTAAGGTGTTAATGGAATACACGTGTCACTTGATGAATGGTAGAAATAGGTTTAGTAATCTTAATTAGGCTTAGATTAGGCTAATAAGACTCTAATACAAGTGGTTAAAGTCACTAATGGTAGGGGTTTAGTAAGGGTAAGTTCGTAATCAGCCAAAGTTGCAGAAAAATCACGCTTTTCGGAGTTCTGCTGTTCGGTTGTGGTGGCCGAACTTCCTTCATAATGTTCGGTTATCATGGCCGAACAAAGCCCAAAATGTTTGGTTGGCATGGTGGAACGATTCCTCAGGCCATACGTTAGGTCAAACAGGTCCAGATTTGCACGTATAACGCGTATAAGGCATGTACAACTCCAAGAAGCATTAGAATGAGTATCAAGGGTCCTAAAAACAATTATAAATGTCTCTCAAGGTCTTGGCTAAGTCCACATATCAAAGCCCGAGCAAGAACAAGTCAATCTAGAGCATACAAGGCAATAGGCATTCGATACGACAATTACGGCTCGATCAAGGAATGCAATCAAGTCAATCATGTTAGGGATACTACTAGCATGTTAAATACATATTCTAATCATGTAAAACATGTATGGAAGACAAGTTATACAAGTAGGTTTCGGGTTCTCACATTATTCATGGGTAATAACTAAGTATGCTAATAATTTTCTTAATATTTCGATACTCACCAACAATTCTATTATTATATATACAATTTTTCATATAAATCTAATACTGTCTTTCCAAACCATTTTGAGAAAGTAAAACCATATTAGTTTTTAGTTTCAAATAAAGTTTTAATGTCTCGACTGAGTAAGGGTATTTTTGTCATTTTAGAAAATATTGGGTGACATTTGTAACGATAATAATACTTTAAAATAGGTAAAAGTCAATGGATCAAATTATTATTTAATTATTAATGGAATTAATTATCCTATGACAAATTTACTCTTTTGTCCTTAATTCATGGCAAGTGATTTATTATATTTATTATGGTTACTTTTTTCCAATCATTATTTTTTAATATGGTAAATATATGTGTATTGTCCTTAACAAAATGCACAAATTTATCAAATGGTTCTTCATTTTTTTCATCTTCTTAACATTATGACACATTTTCTTAACTCATTTATCATATTTTATTCATGGGTAATAACTAAACATGCTAACAATTTACTTAATATCTCGATATACTCACCAACAATTCTATTATTGTAGATACAATTTTTCATATAAATCTAATAATGTATTTCCCGAATATATTTAAGAAAGTAAAACCATATTATTTTTTATTTTCAAATAAAGTTTTAGTGTCTCGACTGAGTAAGGTTATTTTTGTCCTTTTAGAAAATATTGGGCGACATTTGTAACGATAATGGTACTTTAAAATAAGTACAATTCAAGGGATCAAATTATTATTTAATTATTCATAAAATTAATTAGTCTATGACAAATTTACTCTTTTGGTCTTAATTAATGGTGAGTTATTTATTATATTTATAGCTATTTTTTTTCCAATCATTGTTGGTTGTAATGGTAAATTTATGTGTATTATCCTTAACAAAACGTACAGATTCATCAAATGGTTCTTCATTTTTTTTTTCATCTTTTGCACATTATGACATATTTTCTTAACTCATATTTCTTATTTTATTTATGGGTAATAACTAAACATGCTAGAAATTCGTTTAATATCTCGATACACACCAATAATTCTATTATTATAGATGCAATTTTTCATTTAAATATAATAATGTCTTTCCCGAACATATTTAAGAAAGTAAAATCATATTATTTTTTAGTTTCGAATAAAGTTTTATGGTCTCGACTGAGTAAGCGTGGCTTTTTCATTTTAGAAAAAATTGGGCGACATTTGTAACGATAATGGTAGGAGGAGGAAACTGATAAAAAAATCAAAATATATGACGAAATGAATAGAATTAAAAAATATAGCACCTGACTTTAAAATACGTACAAGTCAAAGGATCAAATTATTATTTAATTATTCATGGAATTAATTAGCCTATGACAAATTTACTCTTTTGGCTTTAATTCATGGCAAGTGATTTATTATATTTATTATGGTTACTTTTTTCCAATCATTATTATTCGACATGGTAAATTTACGTGTATTGTCCTTAACAAAAGACACAAATTTATCAAATGGTTCTTCATTTTTTTCATCTTCTTGACATTATGACACATTTTCTTAACTCATTTATCTTATTTTATTTTTGGGTAATAACTAAACATGCTAACAATTTGCTTAATTTTTCGATATACTCAACAACAATTCTATTATTGTAGATACAATTTTTCATATAAATCTAATAATGTCTTTCCCGAACATATTTAAGAAAGTAAAACCATAATATTTTTTAGTTTCAAATAAAGTTTTAGTGTCTCGACTGAGTAAGGGTATTTTTGTCCTTTTAGAAAATATTGGGCGACATTTGTAACGATAATGGTAGTTTAAAATAAGTACAAGTCAAGGGATCAAATTATTATTTAATTATTCATAGAATTAATTAGCCTATGACAAATTTACTCTTTTGGTCTTAATTAATGGTGAGTTTTTTATTATATTTATAGCTATTTTTTTTTTCTAATCATTATTTGTTGTAATGGTAAATTTATGTGTATCATCCTTAACAAAACACACAGATTCATCAAATGTTTCTTCATTTTTTTTCATCTTTTGCACATTATGACATATTTTCTTAACTCACTTCTCTTATTTTATTTATGGGTAATAACTAAACATGCTAGAAATTCGTTTAATATCTCGATACTCACCATTAATTCTATTATTATAGATGCAATTTTTCATATAAATATAATAACGTCTTTCCCGAACATATTTAAGAAAGTAAAATCATATTATTTTTTAGTTTCGAATAAAGTTTTACGGTCTCGACTGAGTAAGGGTGGTTTTTTCATTTTAGAAAAAATTGGGCGACATTTGTAACGATAATGGTAGGAGGAGGAAACTGATAAGAAAATCAAAATATAAGACGAAATGAATAGAATTAAAAAATGTATCACCTAACTTTAAAATACGTACAAGTCAAGGGATCAAATTATTATTTAATTATTAATGGAATTAATTAGCCTATGACAAATTTACTCTTTTAGCCTTAATTCATGGCAAGTGAGTTATTATATTTATTATGACTACTTTTTTCCAATCATTATTATTTGACATGGTAAATTTATGTGTATTGTCCTTAACAAAAGGCACAAATTTATCAAATGGTTCTTCATTTCTTTCATCTTCTTGACATTACGACACATTTTCTTAACTCATTTATCTTATTTTATTCTTGGGTAATAACTAAACATGCTGACAATTTGCTTAATTTTTCGATATACTCACCAATAATTCTATTATTGTAGATACAATTTTTCATATAAATCTAATAATGTCTTTCCGAACATATTTAAGAAAGTAAAACCATAATATTTTTTAGTTTCAAATAAAGTTTTAGTGTCTCGATTGAGTAAGGGTATTTTTGTCCTTTTAGAAAATATTGGGTGACATTTGTAACGATAATGGTACTTTAAAATAAGTACAAGTCAAGGGATCAAATTATTATTTAATTATTCATAGAATTAATTAGCCTATGACAAATTTACTCTTTTGGTCTTAATTAATGGTGAGTTATTTATTATATTTATAGCTATTTGTTTTCCAATCATTGTTGGTTGTAATGGTAAATTTATGTGCATTATCCTTAACAAAACGTACAAATTCATCAAATGGTTCTTCATTTTTTTTCATCTTTTGCACATTATGACATATTTTCTTAACTCATATTTCTTATTTTATTTATGGGTAATAACTAAACATGCTAGAAATTCGTTTAATATCTCGATACTCACCAATAATTATATTATTATAGATGCAATTTTTCATATAAATATAATAATGTTTTTCCCAAACATATTTAATAAAGTAAAATCGTATTAATTTTTAGTTTCGAATAAAGTATTACGGTCTTGACTGAGTAAGGGTGGTTTTTTCATTTTAGAAAAAATTGGGCGACATTTGTACCGATAATGGTAGGAGGAGGAAACTGATAAGAAAATAAAAATATAAGACGAAATGAATAGAATTAAAAAATGTAGCACCTAACTTTAAAATACGTACAAGTCAAGGGATCAAATTATTATTTAATTATTCATGGAATTAATTAGCCTATGACAAATTTATTCTTTTGGCCTTAATTCATGGCAAGTGATTTATTATATTTATTATGGTTACTTTTTTCCAATCATTATTATTTGACATGGTAAATTTATGTGTATTGTCCTTAACAAAAGGCACAAATTTATCAAATGGTTCTTCATTTTTTTCATCTTCTTGACATTATGACACATTTCTTAACTCATTTATCTTATTTTATTCTTGGGTAATAACTAAACATGCTAACAATTTGCTTAATTTTTCGATATACTCACTGTAAGACCCCGAACCTTGATGTATTTCACTTTCTCGTGTTGCATGCTTTGTTGTTAATACGTTGAGTGTTCGTCTTAGCATGTTAGCACTTAACTAGGTCTCATTGGAGTCTTAGTACCTTGCATATATGACTCATAATGTTAATCTTGATCATAGTATGCTTGGTTGAAAGTTTAGAAGCTTTGTTGCTTCGTTTGAGTCTTAGGGTTTCTCGTGTTTGCCTTCGTTGCTTGTATTGTTTGTGCTTTCAACTTGCGAGAAGTTTATTTAAGTTCTAGACCAAGTGTACTAGTATTTCTCATGCTTGTACAATCAATGTTCATAGATTTGTTGCATTTGGAAATAAGATGACCAACATATCACTGCACAGATTCAGTCCTGTTTTTGGGCAAATTTCGGGAAAATTATGGTACCAATATACTAAAGATAATTTTCTAAAAAATTAGTATGTTTTACCTACATGTGTTAGGATACTCCCTGTAAAATATGGTATTTTTCCAAGGTGTATAAGTACCTCATTTAAATCTTGACTTACGGCTGTGCCAGAATTCTGTTTTCAAGAAATCAGCTTCTGTACTTGAACTTGTAGTAGCCATATTTTGATGAATATAAGTCCAAATTGAGTAATTTAAAAGGCTAAACTATATTTTAAAGAGCCTAGTTTCATAAAAATATATAATCACCTCATTTGGAGGTGTGAGCTATTTATGGTCGATTTTACAAGATCGACTGTCCAGTAACAACAATCTGGAAATTGGGCAGTTTTCAGCCTTTGGTCATTTCTTGGGTGGTTTTGGCTATTGACCACCAAGCCCCTTGGTCCTTGGACGTCTTGTGGGTGTCAATACCCCTTTGTTTACTCTCCTACAACCCTTCTAAGCCCTTGGATCAACCCTTATCAAAGGCTTACATTCCTTAGCCAATTAGAAGGCTTATAACCCCCTTCACTTGGATAGTGGCCTTCTTGGGAGGTATAAAACCATTTCTTCAGCCCTTTTCAGCCATTGGTGACCCTCCCAAGCTCCATTTGCAGAGAGTGACCACTATTTTCGTCCATGAAGAGAACCCCAACTTGAGGGACCATTTGCCGGAGTTTCGGTGGTCCGATCGGCGATCCGAGACCGCCAAATCGAAGCCCTTGATCTTCTCTACAACAACCCTTGCTTTGATCATCCATTCATTCATTAATCTTAGGACTAAGGTACGTTGAGAAATCCCTGAGATTTTCATGTTCAATAAAATGACATGACCCCTTCATTATAGTTGCTCTATTGATGATTATGAACATCTTTTGTGAAGACAAATCCTCCAATCCAACCTAAGAAATATGAGTAGGATTTTATGAATTCTTATTGAAGTTGTGATTTTGACTTTATGCAAAGAATGAATGTTGTTTATAATGAGCTTAGGAACAACTCTTGTGAAAGATTATGTTTCAATTCAAGGTTTAACAAAATCTTCGATTCTAGGGTTTGAAACTCGGGATTGTGTTTAAGGCTAGTTTAAGATCATGAACGGCCTAGTTATTGAGTTCTTAATGAAAGGAAAACTTAGGGAAGGGCAATGTGATGCATATAGTATCAATGCTCTATTTGGTTGAATTTTAGTAAAATTCACCGGAGTTGAGATTAGGGAGTTATTGAACAATACCGACTCCACATTCAATCCCTACGACGTTTGTAGTGCGTTAGACTAATATATTAGCTTACGTGACTTTGGGATGGATTGAAGGGCATGTTTGATATGAGTGATTATAAGACTCAATCAAGTTCTTATGTGGTTTATGTGATTGTGTGAAGCAAATGCACAATTGAGAGCATGCTGTAGAATGATGTATCTACTTGACAGGTTGAATTCGCTCTTGTCGAATTCCTATTTGATTCTTTAATGAGTAAAAACACCTACTTGTTGAATAATTAATTTGAGGACTATTCTATGAGAAGATTTGGATTGGGGCTTTCTTAGTACTCTATACATGGAGTCTACTTGTATAAGTCGCTAGGATGACCATGTTGTTATCTAAGACTCACCGGTATGGTTTGACCTTATGGGTTATTACCGCTCTAGTGTTGCTTAAGTCTTTGACTACCATCGACTTTTGTGTTATTGAATGAGTTACTACTCTAGGAAGAGTTTAGTAAATGACTTCATGATCCGAGACTAACGGAGTAGTCTTGGATAGTACTTAATGGACTGATGGATAAGTTGTGACTCTGTTGAATTTCATAGGTGAATATGGAATACTATGTATATTTTATATTATGACTAAATGCATGATTTCCTACTTTGTCAAGAATTGATTCTTCTATGTGTTTCTATGATATGACTTATGAGCATATTGAATGTATTTGCCTTCGTGCCTGATCTGTTCTACAGTTAATGAATTGTGGTGAAATTGGATTCTACTATTGTGACAGCCCGACCCGGACCCCAATGCGAGATCCCGAGTCGTGCCGTCCAAATAGGCAATAATACAAGCATGCATAAGTAGGATTATAAAATTCATGTGGCGCAACATCGCATACAAACAACAACTCAGCTACACTTGGCCGGAAAAACAACTTAAAATAAACAAGTCATCGGCGACGTTATAGCCGGAACCCAACAACTACTCCTACAATTTTAACACATGCATATAATATCCTCAACGGCCACAACATGCCGGAGACGACAACAACAATAATATTTAAAAGAGCTTTAGCGGAAGAAACTGTAGCGAACCATCAACATATAAACAAGCTCGACATATAAGTCGGCATACAAAAGATCATAAATATCTAGTAATCAAGTTTACTATAACAACAACAAAACCCAAAGTCAAGTCTAGATGACTTGCTTCCCAACGTCCTTGCCAAAAACAAAAGTCTATCTACAAATCCCAAAAGAACAACCTCTAGCTCGCAAGCAACCAAACATGAGTATGGCGAGTCTAGCGTGAACCGTCTCCTCGACTCGGATCTAAGGAAAACAAAGCAAACAAATAGGGTAAGTCGAAAGACTTAGTAAGTTACTAAAAATGCAGGTTCATGTTATAGCATGACATTTATCACAGTTATGGTACATAATCATCATATGGCACTTAGCACATTGTTCACATAAGTGCGTAAAATAAATCATACAAGTAGGATATGATATATATCCTGTAATTTTTTTGCTACCCTAGAGAGAATGAAAAATCAATTTCACTATTTTATTTAACCTCAAGAGAGAACAAATTCAAAGAACTGCCTCGTAGTCTAAAATGCCTATTGTCGATAGTATGGGTTGAACCATGTCACCTATCTCATTCAACAGAATACATGGACCTAGTTGTACTTGAAAGCTTTCATAAAGGATCTTCAATCAATATAGGTTAGTTTGAAAGCCTTTCCAACCTTCAGTTCTAGGGTTTGACTATGACTTGGAAGAAAAATTACATCAAAATGAAAATGCCAATTTTTTTGAATTGAAAAATAGAGATGAAGAGAGAAACTGCACAATTATAGATAGAGATATAGAGAGATGAAGAGAGGAACTTACGGGACTAGCACCTGCAAAATCAAAATGCCAATTTTTGAATTGAAGAAGAAATATGAAGAGAGAAATTGTAGCTAGCAGCGGTGGAAACTAGAAAGGGCAAGGAGAGGAGAAGGAAAGCGACTTGGAATTGGGGGAAAATAACTAGTGCGGGAAAGGGGAAATGTAAGAAGTGCGGGAAGGGGAAAAGCTTTGTGCACCAAAGTAAAAAAAATCCCGCTTTTTTTATTTACCAGGGCAGCAACAAAAATTGGATTGTGAAGTGCCTCAAGATTATATTTAATTAAATAACACTTGAAAAGGCCTTAACAGATCACTTTAGGAGGTTTTTTGAAAAATAATGTGATACTTTGCAAAATGACACTTATAAAAGCCCCAAAAAATAACTTTGCGAGGCTTTTCAAAAGAAATATTGAAAATTTGTAAAATGACACTTTTAAAAGCCCCGATAGATAGTTTTATGAGGCATTTCAAAAAGAGTCTCATACAAAGTGTCACAAGATTTCATTTTTCTTGTAGTGAATTACAGCAATTCTTCCGAAGACTTTAAATGCCGCCATAGTTGTTTCTTGGAATGGATCGTTAGACTCTGGTGTTTGGAACTGAAAGTCAAGGAGAGGAGAAGAAGCGGCTGGGAATTTGGGGAAAATAACTAGGGGTAAAGGTAAGAAGTGCGGGAAAGGGAAAAGTTCGTGCGCCAAACACAAAAAAAGAGCGCTGGTTTGTGAATTAGTAGGGCGGCAACAGAAAAATGGTTTGATTGTCAAGTGCCTCAATAGGATAATTAATTAAGTAACATTTTAAAAAGCCCTAATACATCCCTTTATGAGGTCTTTTAAAAAATAATTTGATATTTAGTAAAATGACATTTAGAAATACCCTATCAAATAACTTTATAAGGCCTTTTAAAATATAAGCTAAGAAATTTGTAAAATGACTCTTATAAAAACCCTAAAAGATAATTTTACGAGGCATTTTGGAAAAAGCCACAATCAAAAAGTCACAACATCTCATTTTTCTTGTAGTGTACACAAATGATAGAAAACAAATGATTATATGTTGATGCGTGGATGGCTATATATGCATATATGCCAACAAAGAAGGGTTTTGAGCCGAGTCGTACGTTTTGGGTTAGAGTGAGACTGGTGAGGGGACTGAGACTGATGAGGGACTGTTGTTTCTTCCCACCAATTTTTCGTGCAAAATAGAATGTAAATTTTTTTAGTTTCAAAATATAAAAATCTTATATTAATAAATGCAACTGAATTTGAAGCGGAAAATTGAAAGCGAGCTCATCTGTTTCAAAAACCATTGCAAAATTAGACGACATTGAAACCGATTTCAGTGCATTGCAAAATTTTGTTTCAATATTTGACATCATTTTTCCTCAACATTTCCTCCCAAAAAGGGCGGCTAATGGGTTTCCTCGTTAAAAATTCTTTGTCCACTCATATTGTAACATAATTCAATTCTGTTGCAATATTCTGTTGCAGTTGCCCTGTTTCTTGTAGTGATAGTCACGGCCGCTTCGTAGCTCCTGCAATAAACTTTATTATACTGGATCGTGCCACATCGATGCTCGGTGATTACATCGACTTTTATCGAGAACCTACTCGATCTAGATAGCAAGCCAATGCGGCACGTATTGATACTGTAAGACCCCAAAAATTATGTAATTTTATTATTATATTTCTGAGATCTAATTGTTTTGTAATTGACTCTACGGAGTCAGATTTAGTGAAATAAATTATATGGAGTAGTTTAACTAACTCCTATGAGGTTGGTAATTTATTTAGGGGATGATTATACCCTTATATAAATTTAGATAGTAATAAGAAATTATTATTTGACATTTAGAGGCAAATAAATAATTAGCAGTTGTGAACCCAAAGTGTTTTAGTATTTTAATTGACCCTTCAGGGTTAATTCGTATGATAGTTAAAATATTGATTGATGGAATAATATATTAGTCCCTCCGTGTTAGAAATATTTATGTGGTATTGTTATTGACTTTACAGAGTCAAATTTTAGTTGATTAATAATTAAGTCAATTGAATGTTATATGTTTGACTAGTCAATAATTGTTTTACTTTAAAATAATAATTAAGTTTAGTAGTAATACAATTGTTGACCCATGTTTGACCGGAAGAGATAATTAGTGGCTGAAGTGGATTCACCTCATTTATTTAAAAAAAAACATCAATCTATTTAATAGGTATAAGTTAGATACGTGATATCAATCAACAGGGCCGGCCCAAGCCATGAGGAAGCCCCAAAATTTGACAACTTCCTTTTATATTAGTTTTAAAAAATATATAAATTCCCTAAAAACCTATTGCAACTCGGAGGGGAGTACGGGATGGAAGGAAAGGAATAAGTCAACAAGACAAAGACGCGACGACCACCGCGGCACCACCCACTGGCACACGCGAGCAGCGAGTAGCACAACGACACCATTCTTTTTCTGATTTTTCTCTCTAGTCTCTCTCCGGTCGGCCTCTCAATTCTCAACGACTCAGCCCCTCTCCGACTCTCCAGCCAAAAGATGGAGAAACACCGCCAGTAGGTTTGTTGTGGGTGTTTTTGTTTCCCGTCGATTCGCCCAACAGAATCGCGATCAGAGACCACCGTTGGAAAGATCTCATCGAGGAGATCGTTTCCCCTTGGTTTGTTTTCGGTTTCTTTCATCTCTATTGGCCGAAATAGGTACGTGACTAAACCCCCTACTTTCTCTTTCTAGCTCAAATTGATGCTAGGGTGTTAGAGACTTGTTTCCCCTGAATTATTGAGTTAATACATCTCTAGATGATGAGTTTGTGATGGGTTTTAATTTGTAAACATGTGGGGTTTGGGGTTGTTAAACATGAGTGTTTGAATTTGTTGGGTTATTGTGTTTATTGAAATAATTAGGAATTGAAATTTGCTTGTTATTGGGTTTAGAAACCCAAAATAAATCCCGAAATTATACATTGCCCTATAATTTGGAAAATTGTATTTTGACTCAATGGAGTTAATTAAAATTCTAAAGTGTTGTTTTGAGCCCTAGGATAAATTCCTACGACTTTTTGGGTTCGTCGGGTCTCAATTTGGAGATTTCGAGATTTGGTCGTGTGAGACCGGAATTGGTGAATTTGTGTATTGATTGGGTTTAGGACTCAAATTGAAATCCTTGGGTGATACTAGCTTGAGAATATTGTTAGTTAACAAAATTAAGTTGTTTGAGAATTTAGGATACAAAGAAAAAGGAAACAGATTTTGAAATGGGTACAGTCCCTGTTTTGGGAATGTTTCCGAAAAATACTGTAGCAATTCCGTCCCTGATAATTTTCTGATTCTTTGATATGTTATACCTATACATGTTAGGTAACTCCCTGTAAAGTTTCATTAATTTTCGAGTTAAGGAAGTATTTTTCATGAGTCACGAAACATGGCTGCGACAGTGGGACTGTCACAGTGAAAACAGATTTTTCTATGGGATTGGGGTGACTGTATTCTAAGAAATACAAGTCCAAATGGAGTACTTTAAAGTTCCAAATTATAGTTTCAAGAGTCTAGTTTCTGAATATATAAAATTCATGAAATTTGGAGTTGTGAGGAATTAATGGTTGAATTTACAAGTTGACTGGGCAGAATGTGTAATAGCAGCAAATCTGATTATTATCTTGAAATTGAAGTGACTATATTTGGATGAATATAAATCCGAATGAAATGATTTAAAAGGCTAAGTTATAGTTTAAAGAGCCTAGTTTCAGAATATGTAAGATTCAGGAAATTTAGAGTTATGATGAGTTATTGGTCAATTTTACAAAATGGCTGCGCAGAATGAGTTATTACTAAGTTGGAATTCCAACTGTTAGAATGGGTATCTTTCGGTGCATGAACATCGAGTAGAGAAGGATTGATTTGGTTTGAAGAATGGATTACCATTCAGGGATATTCTAGAGTGTATCCTCAATTTCGACGTAGAGACCCTTTAGATGCTCTTGGAGCATAGTGAATTTGTATCTAATAAACGATTCTATTCACGTGAATATGATGGGATGAGTTTATGAACTAACATGAACTTTATTGAGTTGAGACTATAAAATGATTTATCATTCTAGAAATATTGTAAGGCGTATACCATTGTTGATTAAGTACCCTAGACTAACAAAGTAGTCTTGGTGAATATATGATGGGTTAATGGTTAAGTAAATAACTTAGCTTGGTTGTATACTAGAATATGAAGTTCTATGATTGATTTAGATTATGACAAAATGCATAATTCCTACCTTTGTTGAGATTTGTATCTTGTATGCATTTAAGAATATGATTCATGAAGCATATATTTCCTTTGATTACTTGATGGTTTTATTGGTGTTGATTTCCTAACTTGTATTTAAATTGTATTCCATTAACAAGTGGAACTGTGAACTTGAAATCAACTTAGGCTACCAACTCATACTTGACTTAGTGACTTGTGAACTAGGATTCCTAAATGGAATGAGATCCTAGAAATGCCTTAAATGAAAACGTAGAACGAGACCCTACGACTCCTAGAATCCATTGACTAGATTACTAGCTTTTGGACCTTGACTTGAATAGAGTGGACAACTTGACACTTGGGATTTTAGAGACTCAATGAGATCCTATTGTGGTTTTGTGATTATTGTAACAATGTGCATAATCGTATGAGTTTAGTAGATCTTTATATCTACTTGAGAATTTGCAAGTAAACATCTACTTGTGCATTGCATATAAGTCAGTGGCATTACTTGAGTTTTTACGTTGATGGTGGGGCGATACATTGTCTTCACGAATTATGGGATTCGTGGTTGCAATGTATCGCCGCTGGATTCGGTCACACACCCCTCCACCGCTAGCTACGGTGGGGAAGTAGCCCCATTTGTCGTAACCAAAAGAGCGCATTGGCTAGTGCTATTTTCCAGTAGAGCTCGGACCGAGAAGAGGCTCGGTACTTTGATACCTAATCACGGTATCACCGCACGATATGATTAATTGTGATTAGCAACATAGGCATTGATTGGTATTCTCTCTTAAACCTTTATGTGGCTTACTATGAGCACTTATGTGATAACAAAGTGTTACGAGAGATATGAAATCTAAATGACCATGTTTGTATTGATTGTGAATTAATGAGAGACTTGATATGTATATAATGTAGATATATACTTATACTTGAGAATTCCATGAATGACATAAAGTGTATATATATATATATAGACATATTCCTAATATATGTTGATTCTTTGTGAAATGTTTTCGACTTATTTGGTTTGTTTATGATCGAGAGAATTTCACCCTAGTCGTTAGTTTAGTACATGGCAGAGGTTATCTTGAAGTGTCGAGTATCGACACGTCTTCGTGAGTTTTAGTCGTAACAACACGATGACATGTTTTATTATAACATTGTTTCATTTATGATATGTTGTTTGTAGTAATCGTCTTTAGTGCTTCTGTGCGGTTGTTAGTTGGCAGCGTTGGTGAGTAGATCGATGCAGCAGGCACGTGGATCGATAGTTGAGTTGAGGTCGTGATATATGTGCGATTATCTCCTCCCGAGCTTTGCTAGCGAACCTAGTCCGCTTATTTCGATATTTATATTTGTGTCCTTGTATTTTGTTGTTGATGATATTTCTTTTGTAAGTTATATAAACTTTGCAATCGGGTAGATGTTCTAGTATTGTTGTATTATTCCAATAGCCGACATTTGTAGTTGGGCCTAAGTACTCCATAGTAGAAATGTCTGTCAGTTGTACCCGATGGTAGCTTCGGGGATTTCATTATTCTAGTTATTCTAGTTGTTGTTGTGGTTACCCCGGTATGCTTTAGCCGTGGGTCATTGTTATATCAGGTTGATTTTTGATGGAACGCCCGGCTGAGTATCGATGGTTAGTTATGCGTGCAATGATGTTGCGACACGCGAGTTTCGTTTTCATACCTTGAGGCAACGCCTCTTGGTTTCATTTGTTTTGATCTCGAGCTCTTAAGCTTGAGGGCTTGTTCTTTAATGCTTCCGCATCTTCGAAATGAGTATTTTAGTTAAAGCTTCTTCGTGTCTAGAGCTTGTTAGCTCGAACGTTCCACTACTATTTGTTTTAGCAAGTGTTTGTCCTCTCTTGTGTTGTTCCAACGGCACGACCTCGGGATTCATCTTTGGAATCGGGTTCGGGTCGTCGCGGTTAATATCGAGCTTAAGTTAGCTATAAGCGGGATAGGTTCCATGGCCTAGGTTGGGTTTGGGTTATCGTCGAGTGTTTAACTTCGAGTGTACTGTATTATGCCTTATTGGCGTGTTCTTTTGTACAAGTATATGACTTGGAGTACTAAGTTCGTTCTTGTTTAGATTGCCATGAGTGCAAGTTTTTTGTTTAAAATATTATATTCCTCCTATATCGCTTCTAAGTTGCGATTTATACCAAGTGTATGTTGCTGCCTGATAGAGTTATTGTTTCTTGGTCCATCGTTTGATTGGATAAGTTGAGATTGTCGATCGAGGCCGGTGTCGTGGTGTTCATTAGATCCATGTTCGTTGTTTATGCGTT
>JABEVN020000424.1:0-32212 GCA_013146195.2 Codonopsis lanceolata | reverse complement strand
TTTATAGCGAGAAAATGAAGGAAAATCGACAAACTAAACAACGGTGGCAAATAGTGGCAATGAAAAGCTCACAGAAACCAAGTTTGGGCGCCACCTTCATGGAGTTTGGGCATGGCGCCCAAACCTCTTGTAAGCCATGCCCAAACTTGCTCTTTTATTGTCTTTGTGTATTTCTGTCCAAATCACCCATTAATCCTTCGTCGATCGATGAGAAAATCCTAGCATGATATTAAAGAAGGCTATATGGCTCCAATTATGCTTCTTCGCCGGGAAGAGGCGGATGTCTCTTCCTCTACTGAATAGTCGAAAAGCCCCTCGAAGCTAAAGGTGTATTCTTTCTAAATTCTTTTCTAAAATACGGTGCCACTACCCTTAGGAGTCGGTATAGCTTTATTTTCGCATGTATTTTGAATATGCATGTTATTTTATCATATCATTTAAAAATATATATTGCATTTCATAATTCATATTTGTCTGAATATTACTTACAAATGAAAAGAAAAAAAGGAGAAAAGTTGACATGTGCGTGAAAAAGAAGCTAATAGTCAAATGATACTCGCCTGCCGCAAGCCACCTCCCCCGACTCGGGGCCCACCATGCCATCGGGACTACGTGATCCGTCCCTACAGGCGCGACTCGATCCTACGTCGCATCCGTCATCATCATCATCGCTGCGACGTGCGGTCCGGGTTCCGCGCATAACATCATTGCTCCGACAAGAAAAGTCATCCATCGAGGCAGCTGGTAGAGCTTGTTAATACTAACAAAGCCCGCAGTTCTGTCTTGGACACTTTGACGACAAGGCAAAAAAAAGCATCATAAATATATATATATAAATAAATAAAAAGAAAGAGAGAACATCGAAAAAAAAAAAGAGAGAAAAAAAAAAAGAAATCAAAAGAAAAAAAACAACAACAACAAAAACAAAGCAAAAAAAGAAAAGAAAGAAAGAAAAAAGAAATCTGACAAAGATGGAAAAGTCGAGCAATGGAGACCTAGCCAAATCAGTGAAGAAATAGCGGCGATCAAAAGCGAGCATTGTGTAAGAAAGGTAAGAAAGATAAGATTTCTTATTTTGCTTTTTGAAAATCATAAAAGAAAAATCTTTTTCAAAATGTTTTGTTTCAAAAAAAAAATATATATATATATATATATATATATAAAAAAAATATATAAATCATCGCTTCTCCTATGCTGGGATAAGCATTTTCAAAAAAAAAAAAAATTATTATCGCTTCCCTATGCTGGGGAAAGCAGATTTTCAAAAGTTTCAAAGCTTTCTCTATGCTGGGGAAAGCCCATTTTAAAGAAGTTCAGAGCTTTCCTATCTTTGGGGAAAGCAGATTTTCAAAAGTTTCAAAGCTTTCCTATCTTTGGGAAAGCTCATTTTCAAAAATTCAAGAGCTTTCCTATCTTTGGGGAAAGCGATTTTAAAGTTTCAAAGCTTTCCTATTTGGGAAAGCCCATTTTCAAAAGTTCAAGAGCTTTCCTATCTTTGGGTCAAAAAGAAAGCAGATTTTAAAAGTTTCAAAGCTTTCCCTATCTTTGGGGAAAGCCCATTTTCAAAAAATCAAGAGCTTTCCTATCTTTGGGGAAAGCAGATTTTCAAAAGTTTCAAAGCTTTCTATCTTTGGGGAAAGCCCATTTTCAAAAAATTCAAGAGCTTTCCTATCTTTGGGGAAAGCGGATTTTCAAAAGTTTCAAAGCTTTCCTATATCTTTGAGGGAAAGCCATTTAAAAAAAATCAAGAGCTTTCCCATCTTTGGGGAAAGCGGATTTTCAAAGTTTCAAAGCTTTCCTATCTTTGGGGAAAGCCCATTTCAAAAAAAAAAGAGCTTTCCTATCTTTGGGGAAAGCAAATTTTCAAAGTTTCAAAGCTTTCCTATCTTTGGGAAAGCCCATTTTCAAAAAGTTCAAGAGCTTTCCATCTTTGGGGAAAGCAGATTTTTCAAAGTTTCAAAGCTTTCCTATCTTTGAGGAAAGCCTATTATTAAAAATAGTTCAAAAGCTTTCCCTATCTTTGGGGAAAGCCCGTTTTCAAAGAGTCCCATTGTTTTCCTATCTTTGGGGAAAATGCATCAGGTCTACCGTTTTGCCTATCGGGCGAAACACATCATCCATCCCCACCGGTTGTTGTTTGTTTTCTTGAGGCCGAACTACGCTTTGGTCCGATTCCTTTTATTAAGGGATACGTAGGCGACCTACATTAGTAGGTCGGACCATCGAGCATTTAATTTGCGAATCCTGCTTAAAAATGCGATAACCTTCGCTATAACCGACTAAAAATGTCTAGGATATGGAGGTTTGATAAATTGTCGCATTATAAGCGCTACCATGCATATTTCTCCCTCGTTTTGAAATGAAACGAAATTGGAGAGTCTATTCTAATCAACGATGTTCGTCTACTCGAAGTCGAGGGCTACCCAGTAGACTCCATTATTGAGGGGCTCTGTAGACACCCCAATTTTGTACCCCAGATGCATGACATGACAAAAAAATATCAAGAACTGTTAAAACATTAACAAATGTCAAGTTACAGGGTTAAAATTGCAAAAGGACAAAGCAGGATGCACAAAAGGACAAAGCTACGAGGGACCAAAGTGTCAAAAAAGGAGGAAGTTTGAGGTTTAGGCACCACCACCTACCAAGGGTTTGGGTGTGGCGCCCAAACCCAATAGGTGGCACCCAAACCTCTTTCTTCGCCTTGTTTCTCTCACAATTTGCCGCAAAGATTGCACAATCCATCGAAGCGCGTGTACAACCCTCGATGCACGGAGAGAAATCTCAAAATTCCGCGATGTCACCTCTTCCTATAAATAGAGGCCTCGGCTCCTTCATTCGGCAGCTCAATTCATCAGAAAATTTCTCTGCGTTCTCGTTCATTTGAAGAAATAAATACCGATAGATCAATTTCTAAAGCCTCGAAACCACCAAACCTCCGCCAAACACAAATTCAACCGGTAGAAGTGTACCTTAGCCCCCTAGGTATCCACCCTTTTCCCGGTCCAAAATCGTGGATAGAGCGGTTGCTCTGTTCCCGATTTAAAAGGCCAAAATAGCCGATGTCGTTACTGCGCCCAAATTCACCTTTTCCAAACAAACAACCCGAAATAAACATTACCATGCCCGATCCCGAGGCCGAAAAGTAACTTCGCAGCTTACGCCCAAATTCACACAACACACAACTTCAACTGAGACTGACCGGAGAGAAAAAAAGACTCTCTCTCCCCGAGGGACAGAGCGAGAGAGCACACCTACGCCGCTTGTAAGCTTTTATTATTAAAGTCTTTTATTTCTATGTAATAGTATAATTTCCAGTCCGGCCCAATGTAGATATATAAGCAGTTGTGTTGCCCGGATTTTATTAGGAAATAGTACTAAATGTAGCCTTTATTATGGCAAAATATTTTTAGATGAGTTTGTATTTATTTACTTTATTTATTCAATAAAGTCTTTATTTGTAAATGTATTATTTCCGTCCGGTTCAATATCAAAATATAGCGGTTATCTGCCGGGATTTTATTAGGAAATAATACTAAAAAGAGCCGTTATAATGGCCAAATATTTTTAAATGTGTCTGTAATTATTGGAAAGAGACGCCTGCGAGTCCGTAAATAATGTGGCCACGAATGTATCTGTTTAATTTTCCCTTGTCAAAATAAGACCTTATTTATTTGCTAAGTAAATGTGACAATAAGCATACTTCACCAAAAACGTTCGAGATCGAAAGGCGAGTTGGGTGCCTAGCACCTTCCCAACTCGTAACTTAGCCTCCGAACCCGCTTTCTAAAATCTCTGGTTTTCTTTTCTGGTTTTCCTTTATTTTTGCCTTAAAATAAAGGTGGCGACTCTAAAACATTTTGGATCCAGTGGGGCCTCGCAACATCTTTCTTTGCACTTTCACGTTCTCCCCTAAACAAGGGAGAATGGGAATGGAAAGGTGATGTATTCCTATGTCTCCCGGTATCCCTAAAGAAGGGATAACTTGACGTAGAAAACCCAAAGCACTCATAGTGATCTGAAATAGGCCATAAGGCTATTTTCATAAAATCCATAGTGGGGGCGTCGCAATATTCTTTCTTGCACTTCTCTATTTTCCCTGAAAGATAAAGGGAGGATGGGAATGGAAGAGTAATGCATTCCCATATCCTGTTATCCACGAAATAAGGGATAACTTGATATGGAAAACCATAAGTTCCCATATTGGATACAAAATTCACTCAGGGCAACCGAGGCACATTCCAACGTGCTAATATAGACAGCACTCCTCTCGCACTTTGGATTTCGTCTTCCCTAAACAAGGGAGGGTGGAAGCGAGAGCGGTGGTGTCCCGCGTCGCCGCACGTCGCGCACCCCATCCAAGGCAGGCGGAGCATTCATTCCCTGAACCTCACACTGGCCTAAGTTCCTCTTCGAACTTTCGTGCGCATCTATTCACCCCTACTCATCAACCTTCTCAACCTTCTCAACCTCCTCAACCTTCCCTTCAAAAACCAAAATCCCTCTTCTACCCTGCCCCTTCTTTCTGGTTCTCTACCGAACCCATTCCCCAATCCTCCCACATCGGTGAAAATTCGACACCGATATGGAGCCAGATTCCCCACCAACCCTCCTCCACCTTCCCTATAACCATATCCTCTTCCACCAAAACCATATCAACCCAAGACTCATCCTCTTCGCCTCCGAACTCCCCTCTCCAACCCCATCGGGCAGACTGCCTCGCCGACACCATTCACATTGGCCAAGCATCTACTTCCCATCACCACCAATCTTTGAAGTTTTGTCTCTACGGATGCCATCTACCGGCGGCTAGGCGAGCTCACAAGCATATCTACCGCTACCACCGAAGTAGCCACCGCTGCCCAAGGCCAACGACCTGATCGCCACTAATCTTCAACAATTTCAAGAAGATGTCTGACTCGTTTTGGACAGATGCGACACGACTTCACCGATGTCAAGATCAACATCAAGCTCAACGATGAAGGTTGCCGTATCATAGGCTCCATTTTCTACAAGTTATTCCACGCCATCACTCTCCATCTTGGCCATGGTCGTCCTCCCATTATGGAACTCAACAACCTCGCCGCAACTCGCTCACGATATAATGAATGCCAACCGTGATCGTGATCCGTCATCACGGAGGAGAAGCAAATGAGGTCTATCAACGAATCTTCGATGGAAGAGAACGCCGTCTCGTGAAGAAGCGGACTACCGCTCGTTCCACCGGACCTCCGATCGGATGACGAATACCAACGAAGAATGGAAGAGCTAGAGCGAGAAAGAAGAAAAAAGAAGGTTTGAAGACAAAGGCAAAGGGAAAAGACCTTGGTAGCTTATGTATCTTTTCTTCCCTTTCCTTTGTATTTATCTTATTTTTGAAAACTTCGTTGAATGTAAACATCTTGTTTATAAATACGATGATTACTTGCTTTTTCAAAAATTATATTATTTAAATTCTTCGCTTTTATTGTTTATCTAAATTAGAATTTAAACATTCGGCTTTTAAATTTATTTAAAGCTATTTGCTAATCGTGTCTTTGTTCTTTGACTCTCTTATTCTTGTATGCACTTAGATTAGTCCCTTGCATTTGAGGTGTTATTTTGTTTAATAGAGGCATGTCTTCCGATTACTTAATATATAAAACTTTCTAAGACATGTTATTATCTATTAAATAGTTTGTTTCAAAGCCCTCATTTGTAGTAATGATGACCGGATATAAATAGGAGGAGATTGTTGATTCTTATGTTAAATTTATATCGTCGGATACATTACATTAGTTTTATACTTGCTGGCTAATCGGGTTGCGTATCGATTAGCGTGGCAACCGTGTATAGAACTTTGCCTTGTATAGTTTTTATAGGACTTTTTCGGGTTCGGCGGAAGACCCTTCTCGGCTTCACCAGGAAGACACGCTCAAAGCTTAAGATCGGTAGACCTCGTGTCAAGCCGACCGCTTCTACGTGTCCTCTCCAAAGAAGAGCTAGCTGGATTAAATCAAACTTATTCCTACATATTGTTTGAATTAATCCAAGTCATTCCCTGACATGTCAAGCCGCCGAAAGCAACTTTCCGAAAAGCAGGAAGACTTTTTCGTCCTAAACAAAGCAAGCTGCATCCCCTACTTTCGCTTCATCTCTCGATCCGACACCAAATCGCCCACCTTTTGAAGATCTCGAAACGATTATTCGCTCTAAATATCCGTGAAGACGAAAATCCTTGATCGACCCCATGCATTTAATGCATTTATGAATAGAGTGTTGAAGTCTTCGCCCTCTCCAACGGATTCTTTTGAAATGCACCTACTATAAATCCGCCATTGAAGACTGGAACAAGAGACAAGCTGCGAATCAATCGAACACTTAAAGAATTGCTCTGAAACTTCATAACTCCAAGTCTTTCAGCTCAGTGCATTCAATAGATCCTTAACAGATCTAGAAGTCCTCGTCGACAACAAGAAGTTGCTCATCAACATTTATTGCTTTATTCTTCTTGTTGTTAACTTCCATTAACTATACTTCTGCACGAATTAAATATCTTGTATTTACAGATATTTAATTCCTTAGACCCAAACACAAGTCAATATTTTTGTACACGATCCATTAGGGATATTCTTTGTAATTGATCTAAGTGGAAAACATAGTGCACAATTTAAATCCAAGGTTGACTGCCTTGGTGGTGGACGTAGCACTCATTATAGTGTGAACCATCCCAAAATACTTGTGTTATTTCCTACCGTCTGCCTATTACTTGAACCGCTTTCGGTTCATTGTTTACATTATCCATTTCACAGAACTTAAGTAATCAGTAAAAGGTCTACTGGTAGTCCTTATCGGCACTGAACAATTTTCTTGAAGGTCTTCCGCTACTTGATTCTTTTCATAGATTGCAAGTAACTTTCAAGGAACTTACTTAAAAGTTTTAAAGTGTTAATAAGCTATTCAACCCCCCCCCCCTTTCTAGCTTATTATTGTGCTCATTGGGACCCACAAGGTACATTGGTCGAATGACCTGCACAATCATATTCAAAGGCGTATACAGCAGTGAGAGTGATGAGATCTCCTGGATCTTCACATCACTATCACTCAAAGTTGCAGAAAAGTTTAACCCCTTCTTTCTCAAGGTATTTGCACATTGATTTTCATAATGACCAAATCCTTGACACTCCCTACATTGAATTGAATCAATCTGTTTTCCATTGTAAGAAGTTTTTGAAGCAAAATGATTGGTAAAGGGTTTTTCTGGTGTTTGAAAAGAATTTTCCTTAGGAGCAAATTTACCAGAAATAGGCTTAAAAGAGTTTTTGGAGCTTGATGATGGAGTTCTGTTTTGACTCTTGGCTTTCAATTTTTTTTAAATTTAGTAGTCAGAAGAGCTATGGAATCTTTTCCAAAATCAGACTCATTAATATCTTTTTGTAAATCAAGCAAGTCTGAAGAGACATCAACAGCAGTAGGCATGGCAATGTTTTTCACAAGAGGAGTAGAAGATGATGCACCTTTGCCCTTTTGTTTGATTTGATCATTTAGGTTTAATTCAAAATTTTGAAGGATACCAGCCAATCTTTCAAAACCCATTTTGTCAATATCATGTGCTTCCTTAATAGCACATATTTTGACATTAAACCTTTCAGGCAAAGTACGCATCATTTTACTAACCCGGCAATCATTAGTGATGGGATCTCCTAAAGTTAAAGCAGAGTTAGTGTAAGTCCAGTTGGCAACAGACAAGGCTAGAGGGGGGGTGAATAGCCTTTTAAAACTTTGAGGGTTTGACTTGTAAAACTTTTTAAGTTGGCAGCGGAAAATTGGTTTTTGTCAGTCAGCTGATATAGGTCACCTGGCTGAAGCTTGTAAAATAACTTAAGCCGATGAAAGTTGGTCAGCTGGCTGACACAACGATTTTCAAAGAAGTTTGCTTTAAAGGTAGATCACTGAATACAAGGAAAAAGTGAAAAACAATTTACTAGAACAACTAAGTAAACAATTATGTAAGTAACTGACTGACACTTAAGCAGTTGAAAACTTCTTAAGTGTTAGGTCAGTTTGCATGAGTAGAGATATTAACTGACAAATCAATTGAAGTGGTTCACAGTAAAACTGCTACGTCCACTACCAAGTTGGTCAGACTTTGATTTTTGAAGTGCACTAATTTTATTTAAAATCTAAGTGATCTCTAATGGATCAGTGTACAACAAAAAGACCAGTGTTATGGAGAATGATTGAGTAACAATCAAACTCGTGAGACAAACAGACTGATTTCAAAAATAATATGAAATGGATCACTCAATGTTTGCCTAAACAGTAACTAGAAAGAAATAATCAAGGGAGATTATCTAGCTAAAGTTTTGAAGAAGGCTAAGGCACAGAGAGAATTTCTTTTTAGGTTAGAATCCTTCAGACTTCTATATCTTCTTCAAAATGCTTCCAGTGGGTATTTATAGATGAACTTCAAGAGGAACCCGTTAGAAACACATTTGAATTTGAAAATGTGTTTGGAAATGCACACATATCTTCACAAGATCACAAAGATCCTGTTGGAAAGATTATCTAACAAAATATCTACCAAAAGCACAAAATGAGAAAGTGTCAGTACAAACAAATGTTCAAGTAAATGAGGTAAACTAACTGACACTAGAAGACGTTAAGACCAGCTGAAAAACTGACAAAGAGTAACAAGCTGACCAAAATATCTTGAAGCGTTTGGCTGACAACAAGTGGAATGATTTTAAGCAAAATTTAACTAAATGCAAGATTCAACAGTTAGACATATCAAAAAGCCTACCATAATATGACATGATATCCTCAGATTCATTCATTCTTGTGTTTTCAAACTGTGTGGTAAGCAATCTCAATTTGGAAGCACGAACACTGGCAGGTCCTTCACACAAGGTTTGAAGGGCCTCTCATACATCTTTAGCAGACTCATAATTGGCTATAACCCTAAAGGTGTTAACATCTAAGGCTTTGTATATGGCAGACAAGGCTTTAGAATTAAAAGAGGCAGTATTCCTATCTTCATTAGACCAATCAGATTCTTTAGTGATCTTAACATCACCATCAAGACGCTTGTTTTAGGAGGACTCCACCATTTAGAACAAAGAAGCCACGCTCTTTCATCAATTGATTTGATGAAGATACGCATCTTGACTTTCCAAATAGAGTAATTTGCATTAGTCAAAATTGGAGGACGAACAACATTCTCATACTGAGAATCCATCACGGCTACAACCAGAATCAACTCTTAGTGATGTCAAGAGAAGGCTCTGATACCAATTGTTGGAACAATAGTAGCTAGGATTCTTAAGATTACCAATGCAGTTTCCAATGTAGCTTCTGATGAAGCTACAATGGAAGTCACAATTGTCAGAAAAATATAAAACAGCGGAAGACTTGATAATAAAGCAGGAAACATAACACAAGTGTTACCAAACAATCTACAAGCTTATGCTTGTAGATCTAGCCTCATAGCCAAAAAGATTTCACTAAAAATATGAATTGTTTTACAAAAAGAATGTGAAATCACCAAACAAAATACTCTCACAAGACAACAAGTCTTGGAGAGCAAAAACCCCACAGAAAACAAGTATACCAAACGTGGGAAGAAACAAATAGCTTCCTAAAAACAACACGGAAGACAAACAGGACCAGCTCTCAATGTAGCTTCCAATGTAGTAACATCCGAAGCTACAATCACAAGTTCTACACAACTGCTGGAATCTGGAAACGGGTTCTGGAAACCTGAAAACTCCTGTCTCTGAATTTTCTGCCCTTTCACTCTCAATACACTCCTCAGCCGTTCCCCTTTGTCTTCTATTTATAATGAGGAGAAACCCTACACACAATAAAGAATCCAACTCCAAGAAGAACACGGATTAGACTTTGGAAAGGAATACACTTACCATATCTCCTGGATTTTATTACCATATGGACAATGACTCTAGAGACACGGTTTTTAGGAGGAATCTTTTATTAGATTTGGTTTCCAAAATAATTCCTAAACTTTAGGAACAAGAAACCCAAAATCTAATTAAAGATTGTGTTTCCAAATTTACCAAATTTGTCCAAACATAACTACCAATAAAGGGGAAACAAAAACTAAAATAGGTGATGCCTATTTTACTCTTACAATAACTAAAAACAAAAAAAATATTACTCTACCTACCTACTGCCCCTACAACCCACAGTCTAACATATCCTCTCTAATCCCTTCTCATTCTAAATTATGAGTTTCGAGACAACTATTTTCTTCTTCATCTTTTTTTTCTTCTTCTTTCTTCTATCTATCTGGTAGACCGGCAACCCTTTTTTCTTCTCTCTCTCTCTCTCTCTCCGGCAGACCGACTCTCCTCATTTTTTCATCCTCCAATCTCTTTTCTCCTAGATCTAACCCTTTAATCTATCCCCTCTCCCATCCCACCGAATATCCACAAAATCAAACCCCTTTTTCTTTCTACCTCCCTCTCTGCCTCACCATTACCACTCACCCTTCCTTCTCCAGTTTGCCCCCCTACCTTCTCCGATCACCGTATGTCACAAAATCAAAGCTACAAAAATAAATTAAGGTCAGGGAGGTTTGGCGTAGGCACCGACTTGGTTGATTAGGCGGCAACTAAGAAAGTTGTGGCGGTAGAGAAGGGCCTAACGCCTAGGCAGGGAGTTTTAGAACACTAATAAATAGTGGACTCATTTAAATTTCTTTGTTTTCCACTACAGAAAATTACCTCTCTCTCAAATTCATTAAAGCAACAATTCTTCTTTATCTCTTTTCTTTTAGATTAGAACAATTCATAAACTTTAGTTGTCATTCATATCCTGTCGAATCCTGGAGAATAATAACTAAAATCCTTAAGGACAGTGCTATTGCAAGCCTCAGGTAGACTCTTGGATTTTTTGTGTTTGTTAAAAAATGTTTTCAAAACTCTTTTCAATTTTGTGTTAGTCAAAAATATGTTTTAGTGATTGTCAAATTCCTAAACTTTTACAACACCTAGAACAATTAGACCCATCGTATGCCCTTCCAAAGGTTCATCGATATAGTGTCATAGATGGCCATTTATAAGACGCATACAAGTCTTACATCTACTCGATGTGTGATTAGGTTTTTCAACTAAGGCTTTGACGGACTATCAAATTTGGGCACATGGGTTACTTTTTTCATCATCCATTTGTGTGATTGTTTGGTAAGCATGAGAGTGATCTTGTAACTATATTATGTTCAACTAAGAATAAGTGAATTGACTGGTTTACATGAGCACACTTTTTCTTTTCCCCTTACAATAAAAAAGGTCTTTAGATCTCCCCGAGCAGTCTTCTTATCCTATCCCCTCACTTCGTTCGAAAAACATGATCTAAGAGACCGAGTTAAGTCATATCTGTCAATCCCAAAAAAACTTCTTACCGAAAGAGTGGCAACGAAACAGGGTTAAATCACCCGGGCCGGCCCTGAGGGAGGGCCGAAAGAGCAACGATCATGGGCCCCCAATTTGTAAAAACTATCTTATACATTATACTCCTTTCATCTCAAATAAATATTTATAATTGACAAAAAATAAGAATTAATAAATATAATTAGTGATGGGTTGTGAAATATGTTGTGACAATAATACCCATTACACACACTCTCCCTCTCATTAAATATGTACCCTTACACTCACTCTCTCTCTCTCTAGGATGTACAATAATAATAGTATTAAATAAATAGATATATTAGGAAGAACAGTAGAAAAGTTATATACTAAAAGTCTTTAGGAATATTAGTTGGGACATCTCAAAATAAAAAGTAGGAATATTTATCCGATACGGAAGAGGTATATATAATTCAAGGGAGATAATCGGGCTTATCCCCTGTAGAGAAAATATAACCGCAAAAGTCCACTATATTTCTTTTAAACCGCTAAAGTATACTTTTGAAGGAAAAATGACGAAGATACTCTTAATGAAGGAAAGGCGCATGGAAAAGCTACAGCCCAAATTTGGACATCACAATGAAAAGCATTGGGCATCGCTCAAATTTTTGGGCGTCGAAATGCAAAAGCCACTGCCCAAATTTGGGCATCACCCAAAACATTGGGCGTTGTTCATTTTGGACAACGCAACCTAGGTTTATTTAGATAAAAATGACTTGGTATATATCATGAAATTTGATTCTTTATCGATAATTCATATTTGATTAACTTTGGGAGTCCTACGTGGATTGCGATTGCTACATTCCTAAAATTTGAATTCATATCATCACATTTTACACTCATCTTTCAAGCCATAATAGAACAATCGAAGCCAATTAAGCCAACAACGCAATAATTGAAGCCTACGACACAATAATTTCACACAACATGATCTTGATCTCGTTCTCGCCCCCTCTGTCTCATACAATTTCACACACACATCGAGCGACAATCAGTGTGTTTTTTTTATGGGACTCTAAAACATTCCATCTTAAAAGCAATTGTTAGATGGTCAAATCAATCCGCCATGGAAAAGATTAAGATCTTCATTTCTTTTTTCCTTATCTCTTTATGGCGTAGCGTATGTTTTATAAAACATATGTAAGTGTATATCAAATGTTTTGTCAGAAATCGAAAAAAATACAAATCAACGATTTTTTATTTGTAATAAAAAAGAAAAAATAAACTGAATCAAAACCAATCCAATTAATATTTGATATCATGTCTTAATAATGGAAATCGAATCAACAATAATACGTAATCAAAATTACGTAAAGGAAAAAAAGAAGAAGGTGATAGTTTAGTTTAAATGTGGAGAAGGATAATAAAATAATTTTATCTTTTAAATGATGTTACGATTTAGATATTTTAATTTTACATACTCTCTCCGTCTCTAAATTATTGTCCTGGTTGACCCGGCGCACAGATTAAGAAAAAACAATTGACTTGATTATTTATATTGATTTAATGTGTAGTTTCCTTTAAAGCTCATGTGTATGTGGTCCATAATTAAAATAAGGTGAAAAGGTAAGGATAAAGTGGTAAAAGTTATGTTATAAAAAGGTAAATTTCAAAGTGAAGAATTATTTTGGTACGAACGAAAAAGGAAAGGGGACCATAATTTAGGAACCGAGGGAGTAGTATTTTGCAACGAAGAGCGACCCCTATGCATAAACCATTTCCTTCAAAACTCCCGAAGTCCAAACGCCATTCATTGCTAAACATGGCAGAAGCAGAAGTCAGAACAACCAACCACAACCGAGCTATTGTCCATTGCGCCGAGCTCATCCTTCCATGGCTAAACCCAGCCGAATTATCCTCCATTTCATTAACCTGTAAATCCCTCCACCACATTGCCAAGTCCATCACCTCCCGACGATCCTCCGACGCTTCCAGAAACTTCGAGAACTTTCCGATCCCTTTCGTCAACACCGTCGACGACCATCCCTACGCCTACTTCATCTACACCCCTACTCAAACCCTACCCAGCTCTCGGGTTATCCGCCACCCATGGGGCTTCAACCCTAAAATCCGACCCGATAAGCACCCGGTTCATGTTGCTGTGGTTGAGGATGCTTCTGGGTGTGGTTGCGAGAGGTGCGATGGGGATTTGGTTTGCCCGTGTAGTTACTCGGCGACGGACTCGTCCGAGTTGACTCACGAGTGCGGACCCAGTTGCAGATGCGGGTTGGATTGCGGGAATCGGTTGACTCAGAGTGGTGTATCGGCTCGGGTGAAGATCGTGAAGAATGTTGATAAGGGTTGGGGTTTGCATGCTGATCAGTTGATTCCGAGTGGACAATACGTGTGCGAGTATGCAGGTAAGCTAATGCTAAGCTTACACTCCGAAACTATCTCTTTAACTTGAATGCATTTGCTAAAATTATTTGCTTAAATCAATAATTTGCATAAACTGGGGAGCAAATTGATTTTTTTTCTTTTTGAAGATGAAAATGTAAGACGTAGTATTATATCTTGTAAATGCTTTGTTACCTGGACTCAGGCAGTGGATGCCGGTGTTGGGTCTGCTAAAATTTTAAGATTTTTCGCACATCCACGATTAAACTGATGACACTTTGACAAGGATCCGGGTAACCTAGGGTAAACTTTATGTGTGCCAGTGAATTCATGTTCTTATTTGATTTTAATGTGGAAAAGAATTTATGTTCACCGGGGCCAAGTTAGCTATGAACGATGCCAATATAGAGAGAGCAGTAATTCGAGACTTATTCTCGAGTTGGGAGTTCTAGAGTGGAGAGAAATGAAAGAGAAGCCGAAAGGAAGTCGATCGGTTTCATTTTTTTGGTTGCTTGGAAATCTAATTTGGAGGGAGAGAGGGAGAGAAACAGAAAGAAAAACCCTCCCCTTACCTTCTTCGGTTTGGGATAAAAGAATTTTCTGTAATGAACATTTTTTAATACAACTAATTTGGCCACTAAAATTTAGAGGAGCAAATTATAATACCGAACTTGCCGTATTATCTTTTCCAAATTAATACACAGGTAGATGTTGGACCTTCATCCAAATGCAACAGAGATTACCACCACCAACAATGCCAAGGGTTTTCTAGCTATTTCCGGTCACTCCTGCTCAATTTACTGCCAATTCCTCTTTTATTTATTTTTTAGAACTCAAGGCACCCTAAAAGATAAAGGGTATTACAATGCGTAGAACACTGCTGTACCTCTGGGGAAGAGGAACTGTGGATGATTTTTCAGTATATTATGGTCGTAGTTTTAAATTCAAATCCTTTGAGTTATTGTTTAGTTATTGTGGAAGTCTCTCCCTCCTTCTGCATTTGATGAAGTTAGTACTAGGATATGTTTGTTCATTCATGCCGTTTCTTTTTTACTCTTTGGCTTGTAGCTTTTCTTTTCCTCTTGGAGGGCATCTTGTCTTTTGTACTTTCCCTTATCAATGTCCTTTTTATAAATCTTCTTTATTGCTTCCTTTATCAAGTGTGAGTACTCTATGGATTAGATTTACTATTGTTTCTTGGTTCGTGGGTTTCAACTTTGTATGCTTTACCGAGGTTGCCAATTACAAATTTGTGCAATTGGGAACCAGTACTTCATTAAGGATTCGTTCAACTTTGTTTTTGTTTCATCTTGGTTTATAGTTCGTAGATTGTGTTTTGGCTTTGATGGACAGCTTGTCCCCCCGATTGTATTTTCTTACATTCATTAAAATTCATTTTTCTCAATACAAAATAATAAATAAGTGAAATAATAATCTATTTAATGCTGTAACCATCTAGATTTTGATATAGCTGGTTATTGTATCGAGTTTTGTGCCTTCGTCCAATTGTGGCTTTAGGGCATGGCTGATCCTCTGCAGTAGGATCGTCTTCTCTCCTTTTGTTAAACCTACCTTTTCTTGTATTTGCACCATCGAGAAAGGGTATTGTCCTAATTCTTAGCAGTGCACTTAAGTTTGTGTACTTGCTGTAAATGTGGACAAACAATAATATGTGGTTTTAGGTGGGCATTTGATGAGCATAGGATGCCCATAAAGGACCTACAATACAGTTAGGCAAAGATAGGTTTTCTTGGTAGCTATTTGTTATCTCCTTTTGATGCCAATCTTGTTTGCTGAGGCCTCTTTTTAAAACTTCTTGTGTACAGGGGATGTCCCTCCTTGTGTACACTATGTTATTGAAGGTTATTGGTTTCTCGGTCAATTGGAGATAGAAGAATCAGAATATGGTCAAGGCATTAAAAAGTATGGATCTGGTGTGTTAAAATTAGATTTTTCTCTCAAGGTGCCAGCACCCTAACAAGTGACTTAATTAATGTTCATCCTTCCTCTCTTAACCCCCTTTCCCTATACACTAGACCTTTAGTTCTTATTCTATCGCCACCACCAACACTGCAACAACTTAACCCCTTGGCCCTTGCACCTGTCATCACTTGCCATCACTACTGAGAGGTCTGTTTCTAACACTCTTAAGGCTATAAAAGATGAGAATTATGCACAATGGAATTTATTATAATTTGTTAGGCCTTCTAGTCGTTTGTCTAACATAATATTTTTAATGTCACTCTCATTTATTATCTTGTCTTGTTATTTATTATCTTGTCTTAATAATTACACGATAAATAATTCAACATGTAGTGCACAGATTGATATAATAAATACAGAGTACGAGACGAGACATTAAAAGAGATAGAGTAGGAGATATTTGACACCTTAATTTTTAAGGTGGTTCAGAAGAACTCTCTCTTACATCCACCCCTTATTGCCCTCTAAGCACATGAGGTATAATCCACAATATATCTCTTAAATACAAGGATTATAATGGAAGAAAATTTATATGCTCTTCCTCGTTGATATGCCAACGATAACTCTAAGTCGCCACCCTGACTACGACTCTTCTTTGTTGATTAGCCGACGGAAACTCTTTCTTCAACCTTCTTTTTCTTATTGGTTTGTTACTTCCTTCACCCCAAGAGGTGGGAGAGATGGCAAGGGCACCCTGACAAAGATCTTGAGGTTCTTGGTTCCAATCCCCAAACCAACAAGGGGTCACACTAATCTATCTATCAAAAAAAAAATCTTATTTTTCGTGCGTAGCTACTTTCTTCAATTGTATCATCTTATCTCTCATAATGATTTACGATGTAGATCAGGAGAGTTTTTGTTCCTATTCTTGAAGACTATTACATTTTGTTGCTCCCATGGTCTGTATATTTTTTGGCACAATTGGTTGCAATTTGAACAAACCAAGACACTTTTTTGTGTTAGTTTGAAATGGAGTCTTTGGCTCATTTTATAGTCAATCTTGAAAGTATCCATTTATCCATTGTATTGCAACGGTAATAGAAACAACTTGTCTGCACACCTCTGCAAATTGCACAGCTCTGCAAATGGTAGTAAGGTTTGAACTTCTTAAATCTTGTTACACTTTCACCCCTTGCACTTGATCGGGGCAACTCTCTCCTACATCCACCCCTCATTTCCCTGTAAGCACATGAGGTATAATCAGCTGTATACCTCTTAAATACAAGGATTGTGATTTAAAGGCTTCTTTGTGATGGAGACTTTTCTGTGACACAACTCTTTTTACATAATCCTGATGATTTGGGGAATAAACCTATCATATTTGACAACATCAAAACTTCAATTTATACAATGTCCTAACAAGTAACAACTACCATCATCATACCCTCTACCAATGTCCCCATCATCACCATCAACCTCATCATGAGTCGCCAAAATAATATTGAAGTCACTAAGTAAAGCAAAAGGCCTAAATTGTTTACTACATAGCTGGACGCTAACAATGAATTTATAACAGCTAATTGCCGTTTTTTTCCTACTCACCGATGGTGCTGGAGTTCTTAATTGAAGAAATTTTTGCTATTTGTGTAAGACTTCGTAGAATATGTTTCATGATCCCTGGAAACTCCACCCAAAAAAATAAAATAAAAGTAAAAAAGTGCAAAAAAATGTTTTATCAGTTATAAAATTTATATCACAGCTGTGCCATTGTTGATGATGGAGCAATTAGTAGGTTGCTATCTAACTTATTGTGGTTGCCATCACAAGCAATTCTTGGCTGCACTCTTAATTTTGCAAAATCCGAGAGAAAAGTTGATATAGAAAGATTGAGAAAGGGGATGCTCAAGTAAGATGATCAACTAAAAACTAAGTTGCAGCCACCTCGTCCTGGTCATCGACAATCTTTCAGTTTAAACACCATGACATTTAATGCTGTGTCCCTTCTACTACCCCGTTAAGGTTGGTTGGATACTATATTTCCCATCTCTGTCTTTTGTTTAGTTTATTTTGTTCTTTTGTTTAGTTTTTCACATTTTGGGCAGAACAATGTTCTCAGTTCATTCTTTCTTCGCTACTTAACATAATACTCGACTTGTATGCGCCTTGCCAAAATATTTGTTGATTATATTGTTACCCCATTTTAGTAAGCCTGTTTGATAATTGATTTCTTGGTCTTGATCTTATGAATTTCATAAGAAATGATGCAGCGGCCGCATAGCCATAACAAATGTTCATTTGTTCTTGAATACTTCAACTTTCCATTTGTTCTTGAATGCTTCAACTTTCCATTTGTTCAATCTTACATTAAGTACATACCGCTTCCATACTAATCTTGTTTTTAATTTCTTGTACAAATTTGTACCAATAGGTGAACTGTTGACGACCAAAGAAGCAAGACTGCGACAGCAAATATACGATAGACTTTCATCTGGTGTCCGGTTTTCTTCTGCTCTTCTAGTTGTAAGGGAGCATCTTCCATCCAGGAATGCGTGTATGAGGATTAACATCGATGCCACAAAAATTAGCAACGTTGCTAGGTTCATTAACCACTCTTGTGATGGTGGGAATCTGTCAACAGCATTGGTACGAAGCTCAGGTGCCTTACTACCTCGGCTCTGTTTCTTTGCTTCCAGAGATATACTAAAAGATGAAGAGCTTACTTTCAGTTATGGAGATAGTAGGATGCAGCCAAAGGGATTACAGTGTTTCTGTGGTAGTTCTTGTTGCCCAGGAGTGATGCCTTCTGAACATACATGATTTATTATCCATTCTTGTTATTGTTGCCAATTGTAGAGTATTTTCCATTTTTGGTACTAAATGGTATCCTTCCCCACCAAACTTGTTTAGCTGCAACTCTTGGTGGTAAATTCGTCTAATGTCCTTGTTTATTTCAAGATACCGTACATATAAAAAAAATTCAAATTATCAAATGAATTATTTAATAAGTTGTGTTTGATTTAAGAGGTGTAATAAGACTATTTTTAACCAAGTTGGAGAGAATATTCAATATTGCATTGATTACAAGATTTCACTTGATGTAGAGATTTGTTTCGATAGATACTTTATCTATTTTAAAATATAATCTCATTTTCTTATTGGAAAATTAATTTAGGGCGATATCAAAAAATTATTCAATATACTTTTATTATTTCCTAGGCAATAAAATTTCAATCATTGATATAATATGAAAAATAATATTTTAGATTTTGTACAAATAAATTATTTTTTATTAGTTTTTGGTTAAAGTTTAATTAATTCGACTAAAAAAAGTAAGTTGAATTATTTTTGTAAGACAGGACGAAAATAAGTTGGATAAACATAGGTAAATTATTTTATCCACAAAAGCTAGCAAGACATAAATATTCCCTCAGCTTTCAAATAAATGTTTTTTTTTTGTCTCTTTCAAAATAATTGTCAAAAGAACTTCCTTGTTATTTTATTATTATTTTTATGTTTAATTTAATTATGTCCACATGCGCAATGACATTAAAGGTTATCATACATTACATCACTATTTATAATACAATCAATTATTTTGTTTTAAATGATTTATCGTATGAAAGAGAATGATTATTTGAAAGCAGAGGGGGTAGAGGGGGTATATGACAAGATCGGTTGTTTTTTTCGAACTACGTGGACACCGATTTTAACACCTACAAATTAAACATATTAGCTTAGTCATTTTTGAAAGGAAGATGCAATTATTTTAAACATAAATTAGATTTCTTGGCCATGAAATAGAAAAAGGATCATTTTAATTACCTATTAATAGATCAATAAAGTTTGCCACTAAATTCCCTAATAAAAAAATAATTGTAATGACGCCATAATTTTATTACATTTTTTAAATAAAATTTTGCAATTAATAGTTCTCCTTTATATGATGGTCACAAAAAAGAATCCTCCGGCTCGGGAACCAGAACATACTAACAAGCACATACTAATTGCTTGTCATTGGCTAATCAGTAATCGAAGAAAATTGGCGTTGGGAAGAGAAGTCTGAATCCTCTATTTCAAAATTGTATTTTATTTTTTATTTTATAGTTGGATTTTTGCTACGTGTTAATTAGAATTCTTCACAAAAAAAAACATTGAGTTAGATTTCACGGATTCTTATTGCTATGGAAACATAATTAACTTGGTAATTAATTTTATTTATTTACGATTGATACGTGATAAGAATCCGATTGTGGAATAGGGGATGAAATACAATTTTGAAATAGAGCATTCGAACCACGGATAGAGGGAAATAGGGAATCAAAATTACTATTTATAAATAATTCTTTAAAAATTAGGATTAGTTTATCCTAAATTAACAACCACCTCCGACTTTACTATATGAACGAACATTCGTGAAGGCGTGAAGAGGAAACGTAGGTGACTTCATGCGTATTAGTGAACTTACTATTTCTTCTAAATACTTTAAACAAAAACTCCTTTCGTCCAAAATTTATTATCATGTTTGATCCAAGACACAGATTAAGATAAAACAATTGACTTGATTATTAAGATTGATATAATGTGTAGTTGATAATGCCAAAAAAAAAAACATCATACCATGGGTGTCGAAAGTAGAACATGGGTTGTCGGAGTCGTCGTCCAACAGTAAAATCGTCTTCGGTGTCGGATATTTGGTTGTGGTATAGGTTATTTTCACTCGACTAGCAAGATAACCACCTCGTAGTCAAGATTTTAATAAAACCACGCACAACGCAATTCTCGAGTAGGATTACCTTGTGATTACAAGGATTTTGATGGAGCCCCGTATAGCTCAATTCGTGAGCACGGCTACCTTGTGATTACAAGGATTTTAAATAAAGTCCTATCTAGCTCGATTCACGAACAAGACTACCTTGCGATTACAAGGATTCTAAATAATGATCTCAGTCAATTCGCGAGCAAGATTACCTTGTAATTAGAAAGATTTTAAATAATATAGAGTTCAGTCATGAGTCATGCTCGAGTAGAGAGCGTAAGCACGCGAAGACACATAATCTACCCAACCATGAGATATGCTCGAGTGGGAGGATAATATAGAGCTCAAACGCGAGGTATGCTCGCGTGGAGAGTGTAAACTCAAGAAAGCGCATAATCAACTCAACCATGAGATATGCTCGGGCGGGAGGATAATATAGAGGTTAGCCGCAAGTCATGCTTGAGCGGAAACGTAAGCGCATGAAGGCGCGTAATCTACTCAACCACCAGATGCTGAAGCGAGAAGATAATATAAAATTCAACCGCAAGTCATGCTTGAGCGGAAACGTAAGCGCATGAAGGCGCGTAATCTACTCAACCACCAGATGCTGAAGCGGGAAGATAATATAAAACTCAACCACAAGTCATGCTCGAGCGCGAGTGTAAGTGCAAGACACTTAATCTACTCGACTACGAGCGATACACTAGCAAGAGGATAATATAGAGCTCAACCGCGAGTAATACTCAGTAGGGAGCATATGCGCATAAAGGTATGTAATCTATTTAACAGCAAACGATCCTCGAGTGTGAGGATAATATAAAGCTCAACCACTAGTGAAACTCGAGGGGGGAACATAAGCGCATAAAGGTGTGTATTACTCACAACTGCGAGCGATGTTTGAGCAGGAGGAAAATATAAAACTCAATCGCAACTGGAACTCGAGTGGAGAGCATAAGTGCAGGAAGGCGTGTAATCTACTCAATTTTGAGCAATGCTTGAGCGAGAGGATAATATAAAAAGCTCAGCTGCGAGCGATACTCGAGTGGGGAGCATAAGCGCTGGAAGTCGCGTAATCTACTAAACCGCGAGGGATGCTCGAGCGAGAGGATAATATAAAGGTTAGCTGCTTAGAAAGACGCGTAATCTATTCAACGGCGAGCGATTCTCGAGCGAGAGGATAGTATAAAGCTCAATCATAAGTAAAACTCATGTGATGAGCGTAAGCGCCGGAAGGCACGTAATCTACTTAACCACAAGCGATGCCCAAGCGGGAGGATAATATAAAGCTTAATCGCGAGTGATAATCAAGCAGGGAGCACAAGCCCTGGATGTTACATAATTTAGTCAACTGCGAGAAATGCTCGAGCACGCTAGAGCATAATATAGAGCTCAGTCGCGAGTGATACTCGAACGGGTGCATAATATAAAGCTCGAATAAGAGCACAATGTGCTCGGGCACAATCACAACGTGCTCAGGCACGGGGTGTATGGTGGTGCTTTGGAAGGTGCATTAGGTTCTCAAGAAAGATTGGCTCCAAAAAGGGCTAGACAAAGTTCTACAAACCCGTGCAATGCGATGCGCCACAATATTGGCGGTACTAGCAACAAGAGACATAGAATAACTAGAATTCATAGTTTTAATTGAATTGTTCGTTAGTAATTAATTAGCTTAGATAAAATCCTCAAATCATGATTTTTATTGGCTTTATAACAATTCTTCAAGAAGTAAATACATGGATTAAATCTCGACAGATCTTATACTCGTTATTAAAAGTGGGTAATTTAATTTTGATAATTTCACACCCGTTAAATTTTGAAAATTTAGTGGGTTTTTCGGGCCAACAAAAATTAAATAACTATGTCACAAAATTAGTACTCCCTTCGTTCCAGACAAAGAGTACCCGTTTGAAAGTCAAATTTTTTAAGAAAATGATATTTTTAGTAGCTCATTAGTAATAAAATGATAATTTTATGTCTTTATTTTTTAAAGTGGACTCTTTAATTGAAACTTCTCAAAATAAAATAGTAGATTCTTTGTCTGTGTTAAGCAATTTTTTTTTTTCACATTTTCGAAAATAATGTTAAGTTTTTACATTCTAGTTGACGATGTGAATACGTTCTAGTCAACATTTTCCCTTTTAAAAACTTTTTCTACCGGTTGTTCCATTCTCTTTTATTTTTAATATTTGGAAATTTTATTTTAATTGTAAAATGCATGTCACATAAAATCAAATTTACATTTGCATTGGATATGTCTTATGTAATAGAAAGTAAATGAAGAGAGAAAAATTACAACAAATAATTGAGAGTGTTAATTAGTCATAGCCTCATGAGATCAAATACACGGTTTCATTGGTAACGACGTGATGATATAATACTATGAAAAATAATATATCTAAATTATATAACTATATTTTTTATAAATTTAATTAAAAGTGCTTATATTTTGCATAAATAATTTTTTTTTCTTTTTTTCTTTTTCATAAGAATAAATAATTATTTTTCTTACTATTCTATAAACAAGCTGACCCAAGCTTTAGCGAGCTAGACATACCCAACCTTGACTTCAACTTGTTTATTCTAGGAGCCTGAAAATCGAGCTTAAGTTTGACTTGTTTGCGCTACGGCTTACGAGTCGACTTAATTTAGGCTCTGTTTGTTTCAAGTAATATAATTTTTGAAAAATAATTTTTGGAAAATAAATAAGATTTTATTTCAATTTGTTTAGTAAATCTTTTGAAAATATGTCAAAAAATATTTTCGAGTGTTTTGCAAACGCACCGAAAATGTTACGAAAAATAATATATAAATAAATAAATAAAGTATATTCTAATATTAATATTAGTACACATTATTTACTTGAACAACAACAATAGGTTTTTAATTAAAAGGTACCCCCCTCACGTTCTTTTCTTTTGGTGATTAAACAAGAAATTCCAATTCCAACCCCGACCCCAACCCCAACTAAAGGAGACTCACTAGATTGCATAGTAAATGCAATATAAACCTTAAAATATCGTTTGATTGGGTGAAATTGGTAAAAACTAAAAAATATTAATATTAATAATAATAATTATTATTATTATTTTGAAGTTTGATGTGGGAAAGTATCTCCCATAACTCCCTTTTCTAAAAGAACAATGCTAAAACCACCTAATAATTACCAAATTTTGTGTACAAAATGAAGTGACATATTAGTGTCATCTAGTTGGTATCACTTTGTAACTCCTAATGGAGCCCAAAAGATGTAAAATAAAATGATACATAGAATGTCACAACATTACTCTTTCTAAAAATATATTCATATATTTTCCTAAAAAACAAAACAAAACTTGGAGGACATTTTATATTTTCCGTTTAAGCTTCTTCCTACATTTTAGTTTCCCACCTTGCCCAATTTTGAACTTATTGTTATATTTATTCGTCACATTTTTATATGAAATAAGTATCTTTTTAGTGACTCCTCCCATCACCACATAATTATTGTTTTTTTAACTCCATATTTGTTGTACTAATTTATGTTTTCGTAATGCATAATTCATCTTTACCCAAAGTAGCATTTAAAGAAAAAATATGAAGACATATTTTTTTGCGGGAAAATGATTCAAATAACTATCGTACTATTCGTAAATAACGGATTTGAACAACCACATTACAATATCCCAAATGTGACTAATGCGTTCAGTAATTGGGTGCGATGTGGTTCTTGTCGTCAATGACCCATCTAATTTTGTAACGAACTTGTTGAGATGGATTAACGAAGAGACTGTACGAATGGTATTTTTAGTTTACCACCTTGCCCATTTTTGAACGTATTGTTATATTTATTCGTCACAGTTTTATATGGAATAAGTATCTTCTTAGAGACTCCTCACATCACCACATAATTTTTTTTAACTCCATATTTGTTGTACTCTCTCTATTTTTATACTATCGTCTTTTTTGACGCATCACAACTTTTAAGAAAAAGTAATTGACTATATTATAAATATTAAGGAAATCTATAGTTTCCTTTAATACTCTTGATTATGTGGTTTTAATTAAAATAGGTAGAAAAAGTAAGTGTAAAGTGGTAAAAATGTTTTCCCAAAGGCAAAAGTTTTTTTAAAGGGGACAATTATTTTAGAACGGACGAAAAAGAAAAAGAGATGATAGTTTGAAAACGGAGGGAGTACTAATTTATGTTTTCATAATGCATAATTTATCTTCACCCAAAGTAAGAATGTAAAGAAAAGATATTTAGACATTATTTTTTTGTGGGAAAATTATCTAGATAATCATCTTACTATTTGTAGGTAATCGATTTGACCAACCAGATTATAATATCTCAAATGTCACCAATGTACTAAGTAATTTGGTGCAATGTGGTCCTTGTCGTTAATGTCATATCCAATTTTGTAATGCACCTGATAACGTGATTAACAGAGGGATTGTATGAAGTGTATTTTTGTCTTTCAATTGCACCAAGAAAGGTGGAATTGAAGGAAAAATATTGGGGAAAGAAAGGGTTGTAATTGAAAGACAAAAATACCCTTCGTACAGTCACTCCATTAATCCATATCAATAGGTTCGTTACAAAATTGGATGGGGCATTGACAGCAAGGACCACATCGCACCCAATTAATGATTATATTGGTCACATTTATGATATTGTAATGTGTTTGGTCAAATCAGTTACTTATGGATAGTACTATAGTTATTTAGATATTTTTTTCCTTGTTTTCTTCATGGTAGACTTAAAAATGAAATAATGATAGTCATCAAACCTTCTAAAATATAAATAATTAAAAGTAAGAAATTTTTTGAAAAATAAATCTTTTAAAATAAGGCGCAAGTTTACAATGATTTTATTGAAAAATCCTCTTACTAACTTAACATAGAGTAAGTCTCTTATAAGACCGTTTTACGAATCTTAATTCGTAAGACAGAGAGTCTCACTCTCTCACAACTCAACCCACCAATACACGGTGAGTCATGTAAATAAGATCTGTCTTATAAAAAAATATCTATAAGACCGTCTTATACAAATTTTTGCCTCTAACAAATGTACCAAATGAATTGGCCCTTGATATAAACCTCATACTAACCTAACATATGTACCAAATGAATTGACCCTTGATTCAAATTTTGTCAATCCAAAATAGGTTGACCATTGATTCATAAGATTTAATCATCTATATGTATTTAGTAAAAATTGGGTATCGTAATTTACTTGAAATCACAAACCACTTTTTATAGGCTGTCATCGCTCCGATATCATGACCTTTCTTGAAACTACATAAGGATCTTTGTTAAATCCTTCAATTTTTTCTCTATTTTCTATACTTTTTATTCAATTTTTTATTATCTGAATTTGGTGAATAATTGATTCAACTTGATTATAATTGCTATTGAATATAATGTACATCTCACATTTTAATATTTAGTTAATCTTGTCTCTCTCTCTCTCTCTACCCACTCTCTTTTTCTCGCTCCCCCCGATCACAGTCCATGTAACACCCGAGAATTTTGTATGTGTTTAATCTTGATTACCTAGTTGTTTTATAATATAACTAGATCTTCGTACCCGTGTCTATTGCACGGTGTCAATATATATGATTTCGTCAATTGAAACGATAATATCTAAATAGAAAATATGATTTTAAACTTGACCCATAGTTGATGGGGGTTATTTGTAAGGAGTTATATGTAACTGACCCATGACCGTTTCATCTTAAGGTTGGAATCAATCCCCACCGCCAAATAGCCTAAATCAATCAACTGAGCTCTATTGTGAGATTATATATTAATGTAAAAGTGATGTTTTATAAGGGGTGATTGTTCAGAAAAAAAAAAGAAGAGAGACTGTTCATAATATTAATTGTAGGGTGTGACTTTGTAATAGTGAGTTAAAAATGGATAACTACTCTCATACATGTGAATGCGAGGGTAAATCACAACCGTTCAATTCTTAAGATAATTTAATCTCGGCTCTAAATAGCTTTTGTTAATTGCAAGTGTGCGAGACTGACCTCTATTATATTATATATATTTTTTAAAAAGTTACACTTTTAGTAGTCTATTAATAAAAAATAATATTTTTATATCTTATTTTTTAAAGTAGAATTTTTAAGTAAAATATCACAAAATAAATTTATAGACTATTTTCGGGAAATGAGGGAAAAGGACAAAAATGCTAGGTTAACTATACTTTAAATAAAGGTAAAATTGTTTTGGAAAACGACAATCTGCTAAAACCCAATGCATTTTTAAAACGTGGATTTTGGTTTTGGGTTTTCGATAGAACTGCATTTTTGTAAATTATTTTGTTTAAAATGTACTAAACCGTAAATTGGGGAGTAGCATTCATCTTAAAGTTTTTTGTAAAAGCAAACTTAAGCATAAAAGCAAATTTCTAGTATCTTTATATAAATCGTGGAATATAAATTCCAGCTGTTACCTACTTACCTTCAAAACCCAATGCATTTTTAAAAATTGGTATCGTTAAAAATATGACATTTTTACATTTTTTTGTCATGAGAATTCTAGCAAATGGCGGACGCATATATTTATTTAGGTGGGGGCAACTTATAAAAAATTGACAAAAGTGGGGGCAACTGTCCCCAGACCTCCCTTGATGTGTCTGCCTCTGATTCTAGCTACTGTAAGTCTGCCCAGTATAAGAGTACCTCCACCAGGAGGTTTATAAAACTTGATAAAGCTTTATACTGTTGGAGAACTCCAAGTCATAAGTTTAAGATTTCAACCGCTTCATGTTTATCAACCGGTTGATTGGTGCTTATTGGACTTTTTTTTTTCTTGGTTAAAGAATAAACATTGTAGCCGTTAAGCACTATACATGGTCATTCTTGCTTTTGCAATGGTACATTGTATACAGCCGTTTCTATTTTTTTATTTTTTAAATTTACACTATAAGTTTTCCTATAAATAGGTTTCCAAAAAAAATCATTAAATTCTTTCCAACATACATTAATTCTACGCAGAGTGGGTTTCATTTGTCAAAAAAATTACATATATCCGTAAAATTCTAAAATGATAAAGTTCAAACAAATGTAAGAGGCTGCAAAAAGGGCGTTACGCTGGCTTATTCAAAGTCTTCTCCTTGGGCAAATCGGTTATATACGAATAGTACATGAATATTTGGATAATTTTCCCTATTATATACATGAAACATAAAACAAAAGTGCTTCGTTGAATGTTTAAGTGAGAGTAATGTAGTTCAAGGAAACTAGTCTTTGATGCACTTAACAAGTTGTGATTTTGATTTTTAGGAGTGATTGCATATTTCCTTGGATAAAAATTATGGTTAATATATTTGCAACACAATTTCGGGCAACAATTCCACCAAAAATACATAAAAAGATAAATAAAAACTAAATACAAAATAATCGGGTGATTAATTTCACACGATGAGAGATATCCAAATAAACAACCAACTAGCCCCGACACTTGCTTCCTCCTAGACAGATTAACTTTAACGTGCCAATATAGAGACGAGACTTACCTCGTGTAAGTGTAGATTGATTACAAAAAAGTTAGAAAGCATTAGAAACATCAAACTTTAAAACATTGTTCTAACACTAGTATTCCACCCATTTATTACCTTATAAAGTAAATGAATTACATTATGTGAAATGACTTTTAGAACAACTATCGATCGGCCTGAAAATAGAAAAATAACTTTAATTGAAAAGCACATGAATCTACCAAAAATAAATATTTTGAAAGAAACATAATTATTATTTAAAAAAAAGAATTACATTTTCCATTTTTACGAATCAAATTCAACCATAAATATGGTGAAAATTAAAGTTTATGATTGTGATCTATAACTAATATTTAAGTATGGTAGGAGGTGGGAGGGCAAAAACTTAATTTCCAATAATTGTAATAAAACATTAATATATAAATTTATATCGTAGGAATATAGACAAGAAAGTTGAAAAGGGATACGGAGAGAAATCTACCGAACGGCCATGGAAGTATATCCAATGATCTTACTTCCATATGAGAGACAGCCGTCGTCGACCCCAAAGGGAGGGGCGGTCCGGGTCGACCGTGCTCTATTCAAAATGAGGGAATCCTAGCTTTTAAATAGTTTCATTTAGAGCTACCAAATGAAACAAACCTTGATTTAGATTTTATCAATCCGATGTAGGTTGACCATTGATTTGGAAGATTTCATCATCTTATGTATTAAGTAAAACCGGTGCGGTATTTAGCACACGTTTTCACTTGAAACCACACTTACCACTTTTCAGTGCTCTCTCCTCCCCCACTCTCTATTTCTCTTGGCGGATTAAACAAGAAAACACAATGCCAATCTTCAAGAAGAAAATAAGTAAAAACCAAAGTGTATTGAGCACACATTATTTACTTAAAACCACAACAACCACTTTTCAAAAGCTGCACCCCCTCCTCCAAACTCTCTTTCTTTCAGCGAAATAAACAAGAAAACACATTTCCAATCCCCACAAGAAAATAAATAAACATCGTGTGCGGTACTTACTATGTTCATATTGAATACTCCATCCGTTTTCAAAATAGTGTCCGGGTTGACGACACAACCGCTTAAGAAAAAAAATTGACCGAATTATAAATATTAGTGAAATGTATGGTTTCCTTTAATGCCCTTGAGTATGTGGCTATAACTAAAATAAGTAGAAAAAATAAGGATAAAGTGATAAAAAAATGTTTTCCTAAAAGGGAAAGTTTTGAAGTATGACAATTATTTAAAACAGGTGAAAAAGAAAAGGTAGACAATAATTTGAAAATGGAGGGAGTGTAAAATAATGTTAAATTTTAAGTAATTTTTCTTTAGTAACCCTCAATTTACCGTTAATGTTGTCAAATCAATAAGGTTCATCTTCTTTCAATCTCACATATACAAATAAAAAAATTGATAATTGATATGAAAAAACATTTTAAAAAAGAAAAATATAGATAATGTTTGAGACGTCTCTAAATAATATAGTGGACATTAATTTTAGGACGGAGTGAGTATTTATTAAAAGGCAAAACCCTTATTTGGGCCACCTAACTTTTCTAAAACTTGCAATTCGACCACTGGAAGTTTAAGATTTTTATTTTTCTTATTGTACAAAAGTTACGCTGCAAATTAACTTATTTTTGAATGGACGTTAGATTCAACTGTTAAATTAAAGGGTAAAATGGGAAAAATACTTTTGAAACATCAAAATTAACTTTGTTTAAATTGAAAGATGTCAAAAAAGACAAAAAAAAAAAAAAAAAAACCCTCCACAATTTAATGCGTAATTTTCAAAATTTTGCCATTAAATAAACCCAAGTCTAGATCTACATACTTCTTCTGTGGCAGCTCGACCCGGACTCTAATGCGGAATCCCAAGGTCGTGCCACCAAGACAAGCTAAAGACAGACAAGCACCTGCTAATCATAATGGTGCGAGTCGGAAGTTGAGCCATCAAGCTCGAAACAAGAAGGTAATACCGTAACGGCGATACGGAAACAATAAAAACCAACACCTGCGGAAGTGAATCATAAGTGAGACCAAAGCCTATAATTATAAACCAAGGAATACAAGGCTGAGAGACAACTATCTCTTAACAATTCTACGACGCACGTGACGCAACATTGTGCACGGGTAACAAACCATCGGCAACCAAAGGCCGGCGAACCAACAAGAACCCAACCTGATAAACAACCACTAAACGGCTATAACACGCCGGAGGAACAAATCAACTAAAAGAATAAGAGATTAAATACTAGACAACTAAACCAAAATCTCACGACTAAAATTGACGGAGATAGAAATAACCATAACACAATACTAGAATACGCGAGCTAAAACCTTGCTCGGAAAGACGACAAAATAACTTCTAAATAAATACAATAGCTCGACCAAACAAGTCGGCTCCCACAATAAACGATAATAAAATACTAACATAACTACCCAAGTAAAGTTTACATAACTTTACATCCGTGTCTCACAAGATAATAAATACAATAATAATAACTCCAAGTTATTGCCCAGAAGACCACCTGCTATCCAACAGGCACCCGTAGCTGCAACGCGCACTAACGAGCTCACTGCACAAACTAAGGAAAACAAACACACGGAATGAGTCATAATGACCCAGTAAGTTACTAAATGCAATTGTATGGCATAGCATGACGTGGCATGGCATAATGCACAAGCATGTATAAAATCATGGCATCTTAATAGCATACCAATAATAAACTTGTATTAAGTCATCAAGTAACATAAACTTCTTAAACCACATAGCACATTATCTTTCATATAAGTGCTTATAGTAAGCCACATAAGGGATCGAGAAGATACCCAAATAGTGTCGTTGTGCTGCTCCTGCAATACACAATGTTAGACTGGTTCGTGCCATCGATGCTCTGTGATTACATCGACTTATATCGAGAACCTACTCGATTTAAATAGCAGCCAATGGCGCACGTATTGTTACGGCAGTGGTTACTTCCATCAGCGCCAACAATGGAGGGGTGTGTGAGGTCTCAGTGCGCGGCATTCATAATATCACGAATCTTACGATTCGTATAGGCGATGTATCGTCCCACCCCGATGAAAAATCAATCCAAATAATGCCACTGACTTTTATGCAATGCACAAGTAGATATTTACTCGCATGCTCAAACAAGAATCAAGACCGACCATGCTAGCGATTAAATCAAGTATGACATAAAGCTCTACACACCAATTTAACAATGCACATATTTGCACATACTTAACAAATCCAACTAATTTATAAGTTTAGTCAAATAACCACATAGTGAGGTACTCATAATCCTCAAGTCATCACCCAATCAAAAGTAGCATATAAGCTCAAGAAATTACAACATGAGGTTTACCATAGTCCTCTATTCGGGATTAAACCAAAGACTATTATTTTAGTCTAAAAACAATCATAAATCAAGACTTAGCCTTTTAACTTCACTTAATGGTACACCAGACTCAACCATAGTCCCAATCGTCATATATACTCGACTTCCTCAAAGCCAATCTCAAAGGTATCAAAAGTAACCCGTAGTCAAAACCCCTCGTAAGTGTTTCGTGCACGCGACCAAATTCCCTAAAAGAGAACTCATTCAAATAATCATTTCTTAAAGGCATACGAGAACATAGGTTGGTCTCTAATGCTCTGTGCTCTAACGAGCACGCCCTAAATAAATCCCCAATAAGCCTCTATTTCGTGGGTGTCACAACCGGGACACAATTCAAGATGCTCGGGTATTCACAATCAAAACCAACCAAACCCGAATCATCGTAGGATTTCAACCTAAAGTTCACTAACATCTTATTGAACCTATAATGACTCCATTGAGTCTTAATTTCACATTTCATTAAATACATATTTCATAAATCCCAAAATTAACACATCATTCGAATTTATAACAATTCTCCCAAAAATCATTCGCGTTTGGTTCCCAAGGCTTAAAATCCATAAAACTCAACATAGTCATATACCCATTTTATAAATCACATAATTTCAATTAAATGATCCTACTCACAATATCTAGTGAGTCAAAGCCCCAATCATAGGCATACTTCCATAATAAACTCAAATAACATGTGGACATGATTTCTAGCATTCTCATAATCCTAGAAACACAAGATGAAGAGTAATCATATAATTCAATAATCATAGAAGCCATTCTACAAGTGCTCCTAACAAGTTCATACTTCCAAAAATCCCCAAAATGTGCATACAAAGCATATCAAGTGTTCATTGCCCACAAATAGCACATAGGTTGTTTTCCTTAGGGCCAATAGACCAAATAA